>JAGFPH010024353.1:0-11415 GCA_018207615.1 Philaenus spumarius
AAAGTTAAATATTGAGATTGTAAGGAGTGGCACATTTCAAAGACTTGGAGGGAAATTGTTATCTTTCTCCCGTTCTCTTATTACAACATTGTTATTTAATATGTTCATGAATTATTTTTTGTTTGTGGCATGACACATATGTGACAAGACACATATATGTTACGTAAAACGAAAGCTATAGAAGACCAAGGGAAAATTTGTATAAATAACTAGGGGCTCTGCCCCTGGACGCTTCGCGTCCCAACCCCGCCTCGGCCTTCGGCCTCAGATGGCTGCTTCGCTTCGCTCGCAGTTGTAAAATTCGCTAAAGAATCTCGTTAATCTATGGCTCGTTTGTACATAGGTGACCGAGCATAAATCAGCTGTTTTATTTGGCAGCTGATTCAAACTCATTAAATATTATCTCCATAAGATTAACATGGGAAATTCGAAGGATTGTGTGCCGGAGCTCTTTCTCGGGTGAATAGCGGCTGAAAGGATGATTGGATCAAATTTGATGGAAAATCTTTAGGTTGAAATTAAATTTTCTACAACTTTTGTATTTAACATTTTTTGCTATCTCTTACCGCTTTCTTACTAAATGCGCTCAAAGTGGGAAAATGAAGAAATTTAAAAAATCGAAAAAATCTTTCCCGCCCAACAGGTGCTTCCAAAATAAAAAAAATGTTAAATTTTGGCAATTTTCCCAAAATTTTCTCGTCGAGAGCTTTAATTCAAGTATAAGGTTGAGGGGGGTCCGATTACGGGAACTGCCTAATAATTAATGTCAGTGAATCAGTGTTACCGTCTAGCTTTATATTATAATCTATATATTAATTTAAAAAGGTTTTTTGTAATCCGAGTGAGATCTCGAGTTCTATTGGGCCGATTGACATGCGATTTGTGTTAAATGAAAGGTAATTAGCTCTATATTTGCCCATTTTACTTGGATTTTAGTAATGACATCACTAAATTAAAAAAAAAACGGAAATTAAAAT
The DNA here is from genome assembly GCA_018207615.1 of Philaenus spumarius. Lineage (NCBI taxonomy): Eukaryota > Metazoa > Arthropoda > Insecta > Hemiptera > Aphrophoridae > Philaenus > Philaenus spumarius. The sequence continues at coordinate 978 of JAGFPH010024353.1, forward strand.
CTCTTATGGCAATTTAACATGGGAAAATTGTTTAAGCCTATTCCAAGTGAGATCTCGAGTTCTATTGGTCCGATTGACATGCGGTTTGTGTTAAATGAAAGGTAATTAACTCTATATGAGCCCATTTTACTTGGATTTTAGTAATTACAGCACTAAATTTTCTAAAAACGGAAATTAAAATCTCTTATGGCAATTTAACATGGGGAAAATTTTTAGGCCTATTCCAAGTGAGATCTCGAGTTCTATTGGACCGATTGACATGCAGTTTGTGTTAAATGAAAGGAAATTAACTCTATATTTGCCCATTTTACTTAAAATTTGACTATTCCATCATTTAATATTTTTAAAATGTAATTTAAAATATTTTCTATTCAATAACATTGTATTTACTGATCAACTGATTATAACAGCACATGTTTTATTATCATCTGGAGTTCTATTGGACATAAAAATATATAATAGCACAGATCAGTTGATTATAACAGCACATGTTTTATTATCATGACATGGTTAGTTTATGTTATAATTTACTTTATTGAAGTAGGTTATATTTAATTTTGCTGTTGCTTAATTATGTTTTTCTGTTTATAGTTCAATAGTTATGGAGGTGAACGGATAATTAGTGATGATGAAATTGTCTTTTTAGTAAATTTAATAAATCAATTTAAATAAATTTAGTAAATCAATCAATGTTGAAATTGTCTTTTTAGTAAATTTAATAAATCAATCTCTTATTAAATCAAGCAACTAGGCCTACATTAATTGCAAAAACTTCGCACAGGTTAGCTAGGGTTCCAACAGGGAGTTGGGGAGTGGGGGGTTGGCGTGCGGAGCACGCAGGGGTCTCCCCTAGTAAAATATAAAAATAATAATGATATAGTTATCCGTAAATTGTATACATTGGTTAACTTAGAACTGCTTATTTTCCACCAATATGGGAATATTTTCAGCTGCAATATGGACAAAATACTCTTTTATTTTCTAAATTTTAAAATTATTTAGAGATTGACAAATTCATATTATTCAATTTGTTTTTGTTTAAAAGTAAACTTGAAATATATTTTTTGTTATATAAACAACTGTTATATTTTTTACTGATCGAATTACATCAATGTAGGCCTACATGTTCGTATTGTTATTAAATCACCAAACGTTTACTTAAAAATGTAAAATGATTTCAATTACATTACTTTCTTAGCACTTTGCTCATAATAAAAAAAACGATAACTTAGTTTTTTAAAAATTTAAAGTAAAAACGTCAAAAATGCTAAATTTATGTATGTACCACAATATCCTTAATACATTTGATGTATACCATGTTTTTTTTATGCAAACACAAAGATCAAATAGATACATTACATTTTTACTTATGAGAATTTACGTTCTAGAAATATCTTAACTGGGACTAAGATTAAACAATTTAAATCGTTATCTGTAAGAAATTGGGACTAGTAATTGTGCAAGCAAAATTTAAATAAACTTACATTTTTAGTGTAATTTGTGAAAAGGAAGCTTGTGAAAATTTGCATATAAACAATACGAACATGAAAAACAATGTAATACGGACACAAAAACTTTTCATTAAAAAAATTGTGATTCAAAGATGTAAACAGAAAAGTTTACATTTAAAAAACGCTGTGAATCTTCATAAAACGTATTTGCTGTTTACAACTTGTCTGTAAAAACAAAACAATATCACTAAATGGCAGGGGTTCTACATGCTGTAAAATATTTATGTTTGCGGGAATAAAATGTAGTAGTTTTTTACCCAAGTGCAGTAAACTCAAAAGTTAAGACTCCTGGCGCCTGTCTCTTAGTGTAAATAGGGTGATCATTTCTTTAGGCTTTATATTCATAATATTTGTAAATATAATTATTAACCTCTAAGGTTCAGTTAATTTATTGTTTAACTCAAAGTCGATTAGCCTAACGTATTAGAATAGTAACAAACGATTTCGACTATACTGTTTGTGGGGTTTTGCTAGAGGTTTAGTTGTACAGTATTTGAAAATTGACTTCTTAATAATCATTGATTAAGGATTTAATAATAATTGATTTGTTTGATTGATTAAAAAATAATTTTAATTGAGCCTCGGATATGTTTATTCATTTATTTAACTTACAGATTATAGAATCTCTGATTTGTTTACAGTTTTAGTACGAAAACATATTTAAATTCTGAAAAGAACATTTTCTCATTTTGTATAATCGATAAATATTTTGAGTTTTTAAGCTCGTCAATTTTTAAAACTTTTCCCAAGCTTATCTAGGAAACCGTTACGTTATGAAAATGAAATATAATATGACTAAACAAAAATTAACGTTTATGTTTCCTTCTACTGTACTGATTGGACCGACATAAACATTCTTCTAACCGACATTTTTAGAAAGTATTATAGTTGTTTAATTTATATATACCTAGGTTAATTTTTTACATTTTTTAAATTACTAGCAGATTTCCTCAGTGATAGCCGGGATATTATTATTAATAATAATGAAACAAGTAAATTATAACTTACCGAAATATTTGAGAGCTTTACTCTGATGATTCTTGACTTAAGAAAAGTATGTGTCAAAATTTCATCTCTGTAAATATAAGCGAATCAATACAGAATGTTTTTTGTTTTCTACCTCAAATAAAGAAGACATTTACCAAACATAAGATCTGTTTGCTATTATTAGACCTTGTAAGTTATATTATATATATATAAGCGAAAACCCACTGACTCACTCATCACGATTTCTCAAAAACTACCTAACGGATTGATATGAAATTTGGTATGTAGCTTCCTCTAGGGCCATAGGTGCTCACTAAGAAAGGGTTTGAAAAAATTCGAAATTTTAGAGAGGTTTTGGGGGGATCAAAGTTATTAAATCACGATTTCTTCAAAACTACAGAACGGATTGGAATGAAATTTGGTATGTAGCTTCCTCTAGGGCCATAAGTGTTCACTAAAAAAGGGTTTTACAAAATTGGAAATTTTAGGGAGGTTTGGTGGGTAAAAATGACTAATTCACGATTTCTCAAAAATCACCTAACAGATTGGAATGAAATTTGGTATGTAGCTTCCTCTAGGGCCATAGGCGCTCGATAAGAAAGGGTTTCAAAAAATTCGAAATTTTAATGGGATTTGGGGGGGATCAAAGTTATTAAATCACGATTTCTTCAAAACTACCGAACGGATCCTCTAGGGCCATAGGTGCTTGCTAAGAAAGGGTTTGAAAAAATTCAAAATTTTAGGGGGTTTTGGGGGATCAAAGTTATTAAATCACGATTTCTTCAAAACTACCGAACGGATTGAAATGAAATTTGGTATGTAGCTTCCTCTAGGGCCATAAGTGTTTACTAAAAAAGGGTTTCAAAAAATTCGAAATTTTAGGGGGGTTTGGGGGGATCAAAGTTATTAAATCACGATTTCTTCAAAACTACAGAACGGATTGAAATGAAATTTTTTATGTAGCTTCCTCTAGGGCCATAGGTGCTCACTAAGAAACGGTTTGAAAAATTTCGAAATTTTAGGAGGGGTTTGGGGGGGATCAAAGTTACTAAAATCATAATTTCAGATCTTTTATTATTATGACAATAGTGATTTTATTATTTGAGATCTATATATATATAAGCCAAATACCACTCACTGACTGAACACTTAAAAAGAATGCAATTACGTTAAAAAGACTGAAAATACCAACCACCACGGGCAACGCCGTACGGGTCAGCTAGTTAGAATTATATGGATTGTTAAGGTTGTTACACCATTTTTACCAGTTTGATGTAAGTTAGATAGAAACTGATTATTAAATATCACATCAATTGGTTATACTTTGGTCGACATTGGTTGTACACATATAAAAGATTGAATCTTACAACCCAGAAGATGGTTGATTGATCCGTACAGTAATTTTAGTCTATGAAAGAGAAAGTGAGATAGTGTTAAGGCATGGGTAGGGCTTAGTAGTGGTTGTAATATCCTAATGGTCTTAGTTCCAAAATACTTTTTCAAATGTGCATTTTACAATCATTTTATGAGCTCAATCATTGTTGTAAATATATGGTGCATTATTAAAAATTTTAACCCCTCCACAACTCCAAAATTATTGATCGCAGCAACAAAGTATAGGACCCTTTTTGTAGAGAATTTTTTGTACTTTACAAAGTCATAGAACAAACTAAGTTCTAAAGTGAAGGGTTTACGAGATATTTGTAAGGAACCTACAAAACATACAGTTTTTACTCCTTCCCCTCCCACCCCCAAACTCGACGCTAATTCGGTGGAGATTTTTTCCCATAAGCAATTTTCAAAAATATTTGTCCATATAGAGCTCACCTCTTAACAAAATGTAGCTAATGGAAGATTTTCAATATTAGTTCTATTATCATCTTTCAACAAGTTCTATTCATCTTTATTATTATTATCATACCATTTCCTTATCAGTGGAATGTCTATTAACAGCTGATTTCATACTTTAAAATTATTTTCATCACTACTTATAATAATAATTATTGGGTTTGGTCGGCCCAAATCATGTTGCGTGTGGAGGAGTGAAGGGTTTCAAATTGTGAAGAATGAAGGGTTGTGCAATATTTCTAAAACAAAATGTTACTATTTGCATTGTTTCTTGCCGACCACGGTGTCACAAGTTGGTTGTCATTCAACAGCTCACCTCAGAAATAGAATGACAGACCAGATATCATGAAGAAAATAACACTTTTTATTAATTTGTCACAAAAGAAAATGATTAGTTGAATGTCAGTCTGCACACTAAACCATTTGTCAAATGACCATTGTTCACCTTTATTTTGTCCCAACTGTTTTAATACAATATAATTTAGTACTGAATGGAACAGACTATCCATTATTAGTAAATAAAAAATAAAATATATGTACAGAAACATTGACTATGTATTTGAATACAACAGTATGCAAGAGTATTTGTTACTTTGATGTTTATTTTGGTATTGATTCTCGCTGTAGGTCTTAGTTGTCATACTACGAGATATAACGTTCTGCAAACGTAATGGCTTTGAATATAAATGATTTATGTTTTAATTATTATACTTATTTTACTTCTTGACTATAAAATCTCTGATTTATTCAAAGCTTTAGTAAAAAAATAAAGATTTAAATTCTGAAAACAACCTTTTTTTTGTACAATCGAAAAAAAGTATATAAGAAAACGACAAAAACTTCTTTGTTCCTCAGGCATCTTTAACATGATCTTTAATGTGTATAAAGTTTTTATTTTCAAACAACATCATTTTGTGGGCAGATAAGGGATTTTGTATATTGAGATATTTAATTTTAAATCGATGTTGATATAACTAATGTTACCTTGTGTCCATCGTTTGACTTCGTTCTGTGAATGTCTATGACGCGTTTCGAAACATATGTTTCATCATCAGATATTAAAACATTAAAACGTTCACATTACATAATATAACACAAACACATTTAACTCACAACACAAAACACACAACTGTGAAATGTAATCGTAATTCGGGTAGAAGTCTACTTTATATCGACTACTGGCTAAGTTCAGTGTTCAGTTGTTGATTAGAGTCAGAGATTCTTATTGCCAAATCATACAAAATCATACAATATGTTGGAATGAAACTGTAGCAATTGATCGTTAAGTAATTGCTTGTTGTTCTGTTTAAAGGCTTTGTATACCTCGAATTCCTTTATAGCATTAATATACGTATCTACCCTTCACGCAAAAATGGATGGGTTCAAAGTTGGTATTAAAATTGGTGAATTGACGATTGGTGCAATTAAATGGAGAGCGGAATTTGATTTGTTTTCCGTCTATGTTTTTCTTTGGTAAATGTTTCCTTAAACCGTTTTAAAAACGGCCTTGCAGTTTGTCCTGTACAGATTTATCACAATCACTGCAATTGATCCTATATACCCCACTTTTTCCCTTAACCGGTTTAGGAACTTTGCAGTGGAGTTTTCTGATATTTCACAATATTAATGTTAAAACCAAGCTATTGTTTCTTTTTAATTTCAAAGGGAACCATGGCCATGAAAATAAAAACCAAAGCACTCCTAAATTGAAACTATTTTGACCATCATCTAACAATTTAAACACATCTTCAAATACCATCACCAAATATGTTTTACAAAGATCTTGAAAATTATGTAAAACACAATGTGTTACGTTTAACATTTTTGAGAATTGAACTGAGTCAAACAGTTTTTAATACAACCTGTTCGTCATTTAATGACATTTAGGTACCGATCCTTCACATTATTTAAAAATGTAAACAAACGATTAATCCATTTGTCATCTACGTAGTGGTACGAACGGTTTTCAGTTGTGAATTAAAATACTAAACATTTAATAAATGTGTATGTTTACATTAAAAGTTAATGCCTAAATTTGATATATTTACTTGTATTAAACTATTTAAAAAAATTATTATAATCTTTATATATAAAATCTAAATACCACTCACTGACTCACTCATCACGAAATCTCAAAAACCACCGGAAGGATTGGAATGAAATTTGGTTTGTAGCTTCCTGGGTGCTCGATAAGAAAGGTTTTAAAAAATTCAATATTTTAGGGGAGGGGGGAGGTCAAAGTAACTAAAAAAAAAACACCTATCGGATTGTAATGAAATTTGGTATGTAGCTTCCTCTAGGGCCCTAGGTGCTCCTAAGAAAGGTTTTAAAAACATTCGAAATTTTAGGGGGTTGGGAGGTCAAAGTTACTAAAAACGCCCATAAGAAATGCATAGTACATAATATATTTATTGATATATTTTTTTGGTTAATATACATTTAACTTTGATTTGCCTATCCGTGCAAAGCCGGATCGGGCCAGCTAGTAACTATATAATATGTAGGCCTACATATGCTTTGTAAACACTCGAAATGTGTAAATATAGTAAAATAATATAATATACGTTTTTTTAATATAACATACAGTTCGAGCAAATTAGGAGAGTGTTTAGATTAATGGGCGTGTCATCCCTTCTAATTATTTTTAAACCTGCCTTGGCGGTACAACCAATTTCACAAAAAATAGGTCCACAAATCACATTTAACTGAGAAAATGGAGCGTCTCGCAGTCTTATAACTTTACCTACTTGCTTACAATATTTATATAAAATAAACGGTATCAGTTAACTGACACAAACTTTCTCCCAACTTACTGTAGTCAAAATAATATTGTTTTCAATCATTTTATTTATTACTTTTTAGAACAAAACAAAAAAATAATATTCTACCTACGTCAATCGTATAAAAAAATTATTGTCCTAGGCGGGATTCGATCGCGCGACCTTTGAATTACTGGCCGTGATTGCTACCATGCTGCTACCCCGTGCGGCCGCCGCCGTGATGCTAGATTGACAACATAAACTTGTTATTTTTAAACATTTTCCCATAATTATAAAACGCCGAAGTTTTGATAAAAGCGGGTGGTGTCATTTTGTTTGGCATCTTAAGCACTATAAATACTGAAAATTTGATCAAAATCGTTAGAGCCGTTTTTGAGAAATTTGCATTTTTATAGGTTTTTATGGGTTTTTAGGGGTAAATTACCCTTAAAAATTAAAAATTCCAAATAATGAAAAAAACGCCTGGAGATATTAAGGTTTAGTACCTACATACCAAATTTCATGAAAATCGGACCAATAGTGTCCTCTCTGGTCGTGTATACATACTGACAGACTGACAGACAGACACCACTCTAAAAACACTTATTTGGGTTCAGGGAGTACCAAAACAAAAAATTCCACTAAAAATATTTTTGGGTTCAGGGAGCACCAACACAGATAATTGCACTAAACCATTTTTTGGGGTTCTGGGAGCACCAAAACAGATAATTCAACTGAAAATTCAAATTCGAACTTTTTTACGAAAACAATACTTTCTCCATATACTACGTATAGGGTGGAGAAAGTAAAAGTATTTCACCTTTTAGAGAAAACTATGACAATATTTATAAATAAGTAAGGTTTTGTTTTATAAAAGAAAATATAAAATGTTATATCCGTGATGACAAATTTTACAAAGTTTTTTTTTTATAAAATAAAAGTGATGACAACAAATGTTCGAAGCGAGAAATATTTGTATTTTTAGGCGAAAAGAAGTCTTTTTGAGAGAAAGTTGTTGATAATTAGTGGAGTTTACTTTTAAACAATTTTCTGCACGACCCTTTGTTTGGTCAGGAAGAAGGTAATGAATACATTTTGTGCTTGTTTGGCATTGGTTTGGTGCGATCTTGGCTGCTCCGTAGATCCACTACAATGACTACATAATACTATCTTGCTTTAATCATACTGAATTTAAAGTTTTAGGTTTTTTATTCTTTTAACATTGTATTGTTAGTCGCCAGGTTGGTGAAAGTTAGTAAATATACATACGAAGTTTTTGTGCGAAAAGTAAATAGGATGACTTGGACCTTGAATATTTTTAAATAACAAATATTACATTTTGTAAATACGTGCATTTAGTAAATATTTTAATATTACAACTTTATAACTATTTAAGCCTACACAAAATTGACATTATAATATAGAATACTACCCATACACAAAATGTCACAAAAAACCTTAATGCTCTATGAAGTATCGAATTCAATACATTAATAAATTTAAAAATGTTCAGTAACGTGTTTTTCTTTTCGAATTCGGATATTGATTTTTATTATCATGAATAAAAATATTAAAATTTTAAGTAATGTAACTACATCATTTGGCAACCGTTTCCAATAAATACAAAATATCTGATGAAAATATAATTTAGGCCTACTACAGATGGGCACAGTTACTGTTGTTGCTATTTTAACGTTTGATACTTTTGGGAAAAAACTAACAAAACACTAACATAAACTAACCCGCATTCGAAAAATATTCCTGAATATTTTAAATTACTATAATGTACAGAATCCGATCCTGTATTACAGGACGATACGGTTTTTTGTGACATCCTGTTTATTTATAAATAAACAAGTGGACCCGGCAATGCTTCGCTATTGCTTAATTTGAAACTTTGAAAGCCTGTAATTCGTATCCCGTGTAATTCAACATAGGCCTAATGATTGTTACACATAATTAATAAAACAACTGATTTGAATTAAAAGTTTAATACAATTTTAGGTTAGGCCTTTAAAACCTATGAAATATAATAATTATCTAATATTACAATTTAACATTATATTATTGTTACACATTATAAATAAAACAGCTTATTTGGACCAAAGGTTTAACACAATTTTAGGTTAGGCCTATTATTATAAAATCAACACACTTTTTTTGAAAGAGTTTTGAATTATCACCATAGTAACCAGAATAACACATTAATAAATACGAATCAGCTGTTTCATCTTTTATATGGCTGCTTATGGGAGGGATGAATTTTCGCATTTTCTACCCTTTAAATTCAAAATTTTGCAAAATCCTTTCTTAGTACGCCTCTACATTATTGGACCTTCCAAATTTCAAGTCTCTAGCTTTAATAGAATCGGCTCTGCGTTGATCGTCAGTCAGGACATTGCATTTTATATAAGAGAAAACTAATTTTTAGACGTACTGTTCACTAAGGAAAATGTGTTTATCACTTTTATTTACCCTTACTTTACAGTGACAAACTATCATGTATAGTGAAGAAGAGAGGTCTATTTTTTTATTGGGGTTGTACTGATGACGTTTTACACATCAGATAAAGCGTGGGGACCCCTCTTTACTTCCCCTCTTGGACACATTCCCGCAATGAGGAAACTGTTCGTTTGTGGTTTGGTTAAAAATTGTAAGATAAAATAGCGAGGAATATCAAATGTTTGAAGAAAGATATTTTCCTTCTCTCTCTCTTCCAATGTTAACCTCATCAAAAGGAAACGGCCTGGAAATGCACTTCCTTCTTTATTGCTTTCCGGTGTATAAAAATAAATTCAGTATTATTCAGTGTTATTAGTGTAGACAGCTATTATTCAAATATGTTAGACATTTTATTCTGTCGGGGTAAATTTATCACAAAATGAAATATGCACATTGTGTATTCATAAATTTGTATTAGAGACAACTCATACATGTTATGTAAAAGATAAAATTATTGAGAAGCTTTCGTTACTATAAGGACAAATATCCGGAAATTTACTATTTATGCAATATTTAAAACATATTTTACCATCGTGTTCTTATTAAACACCGATGATTTTAGATTACAAATAAGACCAATATGGTGTAGGGTTTACATTTACTGTAATTAAATTACAGAGAAACTGTCAATAACACATATAACTATTTTACTATGTTATATTCTATTATATTTTATTGTGTTTAAAGAGAACTCTTGTCATCTTATTCATTATATAAACAAACAACAAAAATGTTTTACTGTCTGTATTAATTAATTTAACATGTTCGTATTATTATATAATTATATAAATACCTTTGTTTTACTGCTCGCAGTCCAATATCTTTGTAATT
>JAGFPH010024358.1:0-11414 GCA_018207615.1 Philaenus spumarius
TATATTACCAGATGTGTTTGATAAATGAGGATAAATTAACAAAAAAATGTCGATGTCTGAAGTGAAACCTATTTTTCCCCAAAAAGACGGATCACGCGTCATAGGCCTTTTTGATCAATTAATTCTAATGATTAGCATTGTTTGAAATGTTTGTATAATCATGTTTTATTATCTATAATTTATTTTATAAATTCTGCTAAGAAAATAGAAATAAAATTAATTTCTAACTTGTAATTTTATAATATGATAAATTAAAATAAATTACTATTTGGTTACGTACATACTAACTATTACTCAGATAATAAAATAATAATTGTTTCTTTTCGACATTGTAAAGAAGAAGAAGGAACTATATGTAGTACAGTATGTCTTGTAACATGAATTTAATTTTCTGAACAAGCTACTATTGGCAAACGTTTTAAATTTGTCAATGCCTAAAGAATGTTTTTAACCTATATTATTTATTATTTATTCTTGCATACATTTTTTTAAATAGTTAAGAGATTAAATACGAAATAATTGTAGAATGATATGCATAGCCTAGACATATTATATTTATCAACTTTGTATTTTTTTTAACAAACTGTAGAATTAGACAATTGTTAAATAAATAAATTTTCCAAACTAGAAAATATTTTCGGCCCGATGGCGTCTAATTGTTCCGTTTGTGCAATCGGTTGTTTTTCTGCGAATTTTATCAGAATACTAGCAAGCCTCTGTGAAAAATCACAGGCAGATGATTAAATACACATCACAAATACATAATTTAAAAAGATACTAAAGCAACAGACTTTATCTAGGCCTACCTAACCATGCATACGGGGATTTTTAACTCGGTAAATGTGTACAAAAATTATAGGCCTATTTTTTTTTAATTTTGTATTTACAGTATATACATTAGGCCTATATATCTAAATAAAGATAAAAATATTATCTTTTTATTTCATATTGATAGATCAAATAATGATTTAGAAGTTATTAATATTATAAAGATGAAATTAATAATTGAATATGTTTATATGTTATACGAAGATGTACGAACGTTTCCGAAGCTGAACGAATGAGTATCTCTTCTTTAAATTTGTATACATTAATAATATTGATAGTAAAAGGTTGCATTTATATTCATTGTATAACCTCAAAGCATATCTTATAACGTACTATGGCCTACATTAGTTCTTTAACTCATATTTAAAAAAAATCCACTTCATAAGACTTGTAATATTATTGATTGAAGTTGTAAACATAACCCCAAAATATAATCTACGCTAGGTTTTATGTAAGTATTACAGATCATGGGTGAAATCAGCTGTTATGTTGTATTATATTGATACTCACTACGTAGGCCTATGTGCGTACACTCCCTTAATTATATGAGTTGATGACCTAGAACGTCTTTTAAAATATTAATAAGCGTACATGTTTGTACTTCTTGAACCCCATTGTCTCTTTTGAACGGTATTAATTAAATCTTTCTAATGCCGTAACTCGTAAGTAGAATCAGAATTAATTATGATAAACCCCAATAGAGCAAAGTGTGGGAGGTTGAAACAGCGGGAATGAGTTAAGTCTAAACTGCGCATTTATATTCAGGCCGCTTTGCTGATCTGTATACATAAAAGCCAAATCCACTGACTCACTGATCACGATTTCTCAAAAACTACTGAACGGATTTGAATGAAATTTGGTATGTAGCTGCCTCTAGAAAGGCTTTCTTACCTATGTGCTCGCTAAGAAAGGTTTAAAAAAAATCGAAATTTTATTAGAGGTTTGGGGGGGTCAAAGTTACTAAATCACGATTTCACCAAAACCATTGAACGGATTGGAATGAAATTTGGTATGTAGGTGCCTCTAGGTCCATAGGTGCTCGCTAAGAAAGGTTTTCAAAAAATTCGAAATTTTAGGGGATGTTTGGGGGGGGGGGTCAAAGTTACTAAATCACGATTTCTCTAAAACTTCTGAACGGATTGGAATGAAATTTGGTATGTAGCTTCCTCTAGGGCCGTAGGTGCTGATAAGAAAATGTTTCAAAAAATTTGAAATCTTAGGGGGGTTTAGGGGTTAGGGTTTTTTTCGGGGTTTGAGGGGGGGGGTCAAAGTTACTAAATCACGATTTCTCCAAAACCGCAGAACGGATTGGAACGAAATTCGGTATGTGGCTTCCTCCAGGGCCATAGGTGCTGATAAGAAAGGGTTTCAAAAAATTTGAAATATTAGTGGGGTTTGGGGGGGGGTCAAAGTTACTAAATCACGATTTCTCCAAAACCATTGAACTGATTGGAATGAAATTTGGTATGTAGCTTCCTCTAGATCCCTACGTGCTCGCTAAGAAGGGGTTTTAAAAAATTCAAAATTTCAGTGGGGTTTGGGGGTCAAAGTTACTAAAAAAAAAACACCGAACGGATTGGAATGAAATTTAGTATGTAGCTTCCTCTAAGCTACATAATAAAAAAGGTGCTCGCTAAGAAAGGATTTTAAAAAATTCAAAATTTTAGGTTAGGTTCGGGGGGGGGGTCAAAGTCACTAAAAATCCCCATAAGAAATACATAGTGTAATATATTTATTGATATAATATACTTTTTGTTAATATACATTTAACTTTGATTTATCTATCCGTGCAAAGCCGGATCGGGCCAGCTAGTAGACTATAAGTTAGTAGTGTGGCGGCGGGGTAAAGTGACTGACTAACCAAACTTTCTTTCTAAAAATTCGGTAAAATTTTGGGGTGTTAATCCAAAACTGTGGTCTTTAACATAAAATTCGGTAACATTTCAGGCGTTAACATAAAAATTTGGTAAAATTTTGAGCGTTCCAAGGATAACGTTAGCATGAAATCACAGCATAAAAATCAGACCTACACTAAAATATCGTAATCATTTTCATTCACTAACACGGCATCCAAAATACCCGTGCGAGTCTGGCAATCTCTTCTAGCTATCTCATACAATTGCCTGAAAATAATAGTTGAAATATTTTTAAACCATCGCCAAATATTTACTGGACCTAATACAAAGTTGAAAAACGGAATCTATATTCATCACGGTAAATATAAAATAACATCTAGAACGAGTTAAATTTAAAGGATTTTGCTGACGAATTTCGGAAGTTTGTTGAAAAAAATGAAAATTTTGAGGTTAAAAAATGTAGTGAACTACTTACACGTGCATAACTCAAACAGAAGGCCTACTAAAGTTTTATAATAGGCTACTATTTTTAGGCGGGGAATACTCCTAAGTACCGTATTAATTAGGTTCATTTGTTTCGTGCAACTAAAATGCAATAGAATATTCTGATAAAAAAAAACCCTCTTTTTTAAATGTTATAGAAGTCACACTAAAATGTTAAAATCATAAATCATTTGTTAAAATCGTCAATGTTAAAATGTCACACTGTACCGGTATCATTTTGTTTGACATTTTGTTCTCTGCTTGGAGTCAAAATAATGTTCACTCATTATTACTGATTTAGGCTACAATATTTGACGTACCGAATTTTCCCCAAAACGTTATTGGCGGTAATAGGCCCGGGGAAGTTACGGGCCTTCCCGCATGTTAGTGTAAGCTTACACCATCCGTTTTTCCTTCTCGTGTGTTACGACTCCGTTTTCTTCTAAAAACGGAAGGGAAGGGATAGGTTGTTCGAACTGTTTTTGTCATCCCGCAGTCTGTCCGTCAGTACAGTCCAGTCTTGAAGGAAGATCGAGAAAAAAAATAAAATTCCTTCGAGATAACGAAAACGGACGAAAGCAACCGGCAGGAGGTGTGGTGGCAATAACACTACAGGGTGGTCCATATGTATGGGAACATCTCAATAAATTGGAAACTGTTATAGATGTAATACTGTAACTTTCAGGATAAGTTATTGGTGAAATACTCTACCTTTTGACAGACAACTGAATTTCAGCCCCTTCTCAGGGGGTGGCCAAGGGGTTGTAACTCAAATAGTTTAAATGGGAACACCCATTATGTGATACATCTTAAAGGTCTCTTGAAACACATCATTACAAATGCTTGCAGAATAATGATAATGCTTGCTTGATGTGTCATCATCTGTTGCAGATTTAGGCCTACCATATTTTATTCTGCTAGTAACACTCCCTGTTTCTTGGAATCGTAGTATGGTTCTTGACACAGTACTTTTTGAAATAGGGGCACGATTATTAAATGTCACATTGAACAAATCAAGTACTTCTTGATACGACCTAATTCTGTCACCAAAGCCTCTTATCATTAAGAGTGTGGTCCTTTCCTGTTCACTAAGTGACATTGTTCTAATTATTATTGAAAAAAAATAGGACAAAAAATTAATCCCGTAACAACACTAGAAGAAGGTAATTGTGCAGTATAGCTGCTTTTAAATTTTAGGTAGAGAACGACAAAAATACTTAGTCAACAAATATAAAGAATAACCACAAACGACTGTTACTGTAGGAATGGCATACTTAACACTAAATAATACACATCAATGCATTGTTGCAACAATGATCAGCAACTCAGAAATAAGTGAATAATCAGCTGTTAATAATAAGCAATTAATGATCAGCTGCCAATAATAAATTATTTTATTTCATTACCATTTTTTTCAGTGTTGTCTTTGTAATGAACTTTTTCTTCTTTTTTTTTTTTTTGTTATCGAAATAATTTTATTATTTATTCTATTTCAATAATTGTAACTTTTAATTTTAATTTTATTATTAATAGGTCACTTTAATAGTATTTTCTAAATTTCATGAACGTGTCAGTTCCAATACATTTCAAATCAAAAATGCTGTAAGAACAATTTATTCTCTTAAATTTGCAATTAATATCTAATAAACAAATTACTAAATAAATAACAGAGTTTTTTCAATGTTTTTTGGAATTTGTTCCATAAAATTTTGATCAAACATGTATACCAATTATTTCTTTGAAAACAAAAATTTCAATCAATAAATTTTTATTTATGCAGCTTTTCTCGTTTTAAAGAGACCTTTAAGATGGTGTATCACACAATGGGTGTTCCCATTTAAGCTAATTGAGTTACAACCCCTTGGCCACCCCCTGAGAAGGGATTGAAATTCAGTTGTCTGTCAAAAGGTATACAATTTGACCAATAACTTATCCTGAAAGTTACAGTATTACATCTATAACAGTTTCCAATTTATTGAGGTGTTCCCATACATATGGACCAGCTTGTACACAACAATTTATAAAAGCAAACGTATTCGTGTGTATCCTTATCTAATGTTTATTTTTGTATTAACCATTCCAAACTAATCATGCCATTAAGAATAAGTAACTATAAAAATGCCTTAAAACGTATTTATAAAGTCTAAAACGTCTAGGAAAGTTATCGAGACAATGTTAGGGTAATGCGTGACGAGACGATGTTTGCCTATTCAGCCTTCAAAGTCCAGAACGCAACCACCGAACTCTCAGCTTCTGACAATTTGAGCTGCCAACCTAATGGATGAAACCCTTGTAAAAAATAACAGATTATCTTTTTGATGTTATTTAAATGGGGAAATATTCTTTTTCAGAAAAATTATTATTATTTTTTCCCAAAAAAAATTTGTCCCCATTTCACTCGATCTAAGTCATAAAACATAGTAAGGATCGAACACGCCTGTCACCCTATCACATCAGAAATGTTGGGAGATGTTAGGCAACACTTTGAGTCCATTTTGTATTTTTGCCAAGAAGTCGATGGTTCTCATTTCGAGCACTAAATCTGAGTGAAAATGAGGCGAGAGCTAAAGGTTTTACTCGTTGTAACATAATTAATTATCAATGAAACTTTAAATAGTAGTTTTTTGGGAAAATTATAACTTCGATTTGCCGTTATGTTGGATAGAGTCATACAGACCTCCGGCTTGCGCCAATAATCTTCTTTTGTCAAGACCTTTAAAATAAGGTGTCACTCAATAGGGGTTCATTTTAAATTTTCAACTTACCCCCAAAATACCCCATTTTTGGGGGAGGGTTTGAAATTTACGATACACCAAAAAACTAAATCTGTTTCATGTTAACAATCCAAGAACAAAATCTGTCTATTTCCATTAATAAAAAATTTGGAAAACGATTGACCCTAAAGGCCATTCCTGTAACTTCCCGCTAAGTTTAATTACAAAAGTATGATGAAAGTTTGATAAACACTATTTTTGGAAATTTTGAACTGCCATAACTTTTGAATGAATCAACCGATTTTT
This sequence comes from Philaenus spumarius, assembly GCA_018207615.1. Lineage (NCBI taxonomy): Eukaryota > Metazoa > Arthropoda > Insecta > Hemiptera > Aphrophoridae > Philaenus > Philaenus spumarius. The sequence goes on from JAGFPH010024358.1 coordinate 6,188, forward strand.
ATGTGATTGGCGGCAATCGATGCAGTTTTTTAAGTCCATTGAAAGAATCAACAACAAAAATTTTTCAGATGAAAAGTTTCGGAGAAATTGAGGAAAAACACGTTTTTTTATTTTCTTTCGTTCACGATATCTCGCGAATGAATCAACAGATTTTTATGCGATTTGCGGCAATCGATGCAGTTTTTCGAGTCCATTGAAAGAATCGACAACAAAAATTTTTCTGATGAAAAATTTCGGAGAAATTGAGAAAAAACACTTTTTTTTTATTTTCTTTCGTTCACGATATCTCACGAACGAATTAACCGATTTTGACCGAACTGGTAGTGATCGTCGTCGCTTTTCAAGGTTAAAAGCTGATTAGATTTTGGAATTAATCGGTAAAGCCGTTTAAAAGTTATTCCAAAAAAACCTGATTTGAAAAAAAAATTTTTTCTTTGTTTTTTCGAAATTTCTCAGAACCTACCCGTCCGAATTAGTTGAAATTTTTAGGAAATCTAAGTTTAATGGAACTCTTTAGAACGCCGTTTAGTAGGATCCAATAGGTTAAGCCGTTCAAAAGTTATAAGCGGGTCACATACTTACATACACACACATACACACACACATACATACAGACAGGGTGACACCCTCTCGGAAGTGGTCAGGGAAGATTCCTAGGACCTCAAAACGTCGAGATCTGATGAATACTCGATTTTCGAAAAACGGGGTGAAACCAATAACTTCACGATTTTAGAAAATTTTCAATTTTCTTAGCGGGAAGTTAAAACAATAATGGGGAGGGGGACTTTTAAGACACCCGTTATAGACAATTAATTTTAAAACACAAGAGATGTTGGAAAAAGCAGTTATTCAGGTGAAAAAGAAATTTATAGGAAATAGAATTTTTAATTTGGAAGTTTATGAATTCTATAGGATTATAACTGTACAGTATAGGCCAGAGTATATTTTAACACGTTCACTGCTACGCGAATTTCGTATTTCCTTTGCTAGAAGCTGACATTTTATTTTTTATATTTATAGTCTAAATGAGTAGAAATTACTTTATTTTTTATTTTTGAACATTTCTACGTAATAATCTATCTTTATATAAAAGCCAAATACCACTCGCTAAGAAAGAGTTTAAAACAATTCGAAATCTTAGGGGGTGTTTGGAGGGTCAAAGTTACTAAATCACGAAATCTCAAAAACTACCGAACGGATTGGAACGAAATTTGGTACGTAGCTTCTTCTAGGGCCATAGGTGCTAATTAAGAGAGGATTTTTAAAAAATCGAGATTTTAAGGGGGTTTGATGGGGGGTCAAAGTTACTAAATCAAGATTTCTCAAAAACTACTGAACGGATTGGAACGAAATTTAGCATGTAGCTTCCTCTAGGGCCATAGGTGCTCGCTAAGAAAGGTTTTTTTTAAAAAATTCGAAATTTTAGGAGGGTTTGGGGGTGTCAAATTTACTAAATCACGATCTCTCCAAAACTATACCAAACGGATTGGAATGAAATTTAGCATGTAGCTTCCTCTAGGGCCATAGATGCTCGCTAAGAAAGGGTTTCAAAAAATTCGACATTTTCGGGGGTTTGGGGGGTTAAATTTACAAAAAATTCCCGTAAAAATACATAGTATAGTATATTTATTTATATATTTTTTTTTTTTTTTTTGTTAATGTACATTTAACTTTGATTTCTCTATTGATCCACACAAATCCGGATTGGGGCATCTATCTATATACTTTGCTAGGTCTATATCGGGCCAGCTAGTCACTAATATTTTAAGGCTCTTCTATACCTTGAAGAAAACTCCCGAGTATACAGTATGATTTTAATACAAAAGGTCTGACTGAAGCCTCAAAATCGTTAAAACATGCATTTGTAATAACGTGTTTTGGATTCTATTTATTAATTATTAATCTGGGAAACTACTTTAAGTTTTAAAGAAGGCTTTATATTGTTTACGTGTTAGCTTAAAATATGGAAATTATTGCTTAAAACTCCCAAAAAATTCGTTAAAAATAATCGATTTTTACTCAGTTAAACTGTTGATTAAAAGGAGTTGCCGTCGATTTCTTTTAATTATGAGATATAAGACAAAAGCACAAAGCCTTTAAGGGTCTGCTCCAGTAAAAATAAAATGGATTTTTATCCCATAAGAGCAATGTTAAGTTTCATACCATTTATTTCGTTTACTTTTTATCATAAAATTGTTTGCAAGGTCTCATTTTAAGCACAGTCACAATACGCATCCTTCTTGCAATTTACATGTTTTTAAATTTCTTTCATTTGTCAAGTAACTGACATTTTGTTAGTACAAAGTTTGAATTTTTTTCCTAACACAATACAAAATTAATAATGAAAAATAATTTGCAAGTAGGATCCGAAATTTTATAAAGAATATTCAGTTTTTTTTTTCAACACTCAATTACAAAAGATAGACTTATAAAATGAGGCAATGTCAAAGCGTTCAGATGCAAAAATTGCACTGGTTAGATAGGAATACAGTGATACCGGAAGTGCGTTTCCTGTTGCTTTCTCGTTTACTGGAGCAGACCCTTAAGCCTCGTCCACACTTGCAGACTGTGTATGCAAACAATCGGCCGACTGTTGGCAGACTGTCTGCCGACTGTCGGCCGACTGTTTGCAGACTGTCGGCCGACTGTCTGCCGACACAGTTTGTGATTCGAGTCTCCGTCTTGTTTTGCGTCCACACTAGAAAGCCAGTGTTTGACGACATGGTGACTGAATATGCCGTGGTTTTAGCTTGTGCGTGCTTTATCTTTGTAAATCATGTGGCTGATTTATTATTAAATAATAATAACAATACACTAATTCTCACACACATACGTTTAATGACTGTAATATTACCCTCCCTCTCTTTCCTATTGACTGTGGTATTTCACTTTCTGTTGTTACGACAATCCTATTGGTTATTTATACGCTAAGACCATGCCCACTCTTGTAGAGGGATATAAATATGTAGCTTAGTCCTAGGCTAAACTAGTTATACGTTTTTAGTTGTAGCTTATGTATCACTGAGGATGACGACTTTGTCGTTGAAACGCGTTTGGTCACTAAACGAATGTATGTGAGAATTAGTGTATTGTTATTATTTTTTAAATCTCTCTTTATGTATAAAATAACACAATATTTTGTTAGTTATATTGTTCAAACAATATTTTTCAATAAAAATTCAATATTAATATATGTTCTGTAATATGAAAAAAGTCACTTTAGAGACTAATATTGAAATATAGGCTACTATTCTTAATTTAAAATAAAAAGTAAAGGGGTAAAAATACGTATTTTACTTACTCTCACAATTTTATTGATATAATGAGAATAAATAAATTGTTATGTTATGTTCTTCACAAAAGTATAAAATGTACCATGTATATCACTTTACAGTATAAGTATATTGGTAGTCGGCCGACAGTCTGCGTGTTTCCCGTTCGTTTGGAAAACAGAAAACATTGTCTTTTGTCTCCAGAAACACACAGACTGTCGGTGGACAGTCGGCCGACTGTCGGCGGACAGTCGGCAGACAGTCGGCAGACTGTCCGCCGACAGTCTCCGGAGACAAGAGAAAACACCGGAGAGACAGTCGGCCGACAATGTTTCCGCAGACAAGTCTGCAAGTGTGGACGGGGCTTTAATAACACTTTAAGATGTTTCACAACTTTTTAGGTTGGAAAACGGCGTCCGAAACACTTTAGTACGAAGTGCATATTTTTGCTGTTTTACGCAAGGTATAGAAGACCCTTAAAGTTGACGCACATGTGCGCCCATAGCACATAGGCTTAAAATTGGCGTGCGAAGCACGCAATGCTCTGTGTACTGAAAATTTTCCCAATACGGAGGTTGGCTTGCGAAGCACGCAGTGCATTGTGTATTGAAAATACTCCCAATACGAGGATTGGCGTGCAATGCACTGTGCGTCGGCCGCTTCTCATAGTGTTCAGTGTCTCACATGTGCGTCTTTAGCAGTGAACGTGTTAAAGCTATAAACTACACGGCACTAGTGGTTAGGTATAGTGCCGATGCCGTGTGTCGAAAAGTGAAAATGGATCGCGGTTTTGTGAATCCAAATACTTTTCTTCGATCGGTTCGATCTTCAATCTGAAAAATTATTAATTAATTCATTTCTTCATCAAATCTTCAAAATGACTACCAGTTTTTCTTTAAAAAATATTCCTTTTAGCAGTTACAAAGTAATTTTTTTATTAAATAACAAATTTAAAAAATCGTTAGCATAGCGACTTAAAGATACATATTAGAAGTACAAATCAGTTTTCAAACCAATTTTTACTCAAACGGTAAGCGAGTAATCAGTAAAATGAATTTGCATAATTTTGAATTTATTTAAAATTTTTAATAATTTAATAATTTAATAATTTAAGGTGTTTAGCCTTAACTTTGCACTTTTGATGTCAATTAAAAAAATATTTTGTTAATACTTCTTATTTTTAAATTTGTATTTGTTCTTTTTTCCTTGATTTGCTTAGGTGTAAAGCAATTTAATGTAAAATATTTATTGATTTTTCATTTTTGTTCCCATTAGAGGCAATTGTTTACTATTGCTTTGTCAGAACGGAATATTCGCGTATTGAGATAGGTTTCGTATTTATGTATTCTAACAACGAATTGACATTAATAAAGGCCCGGAGAAATAAATTCATCCCAAAAAATTAAGGGAAAAAATAGCCTGAAGTTCTAACTTATAGTATCTAGTTCCAGTATGTTTCAAGTAAACCAACCCAACTAATAGTAAACAATAACCTCAATCGCTGATTGACTGAAATAGACAAATAAACATGTTCGAAGAGCCGGAACGGTAAACAAGATAAGATAAGAAGATAAGGCGACTGGCCAGCTTGTACATCGACGAAAGTAAATCTCCAGCGAAGAACCGTCAGCACGCGAGACTAGTTCTTTTTCAGATGACGACTTTTTAAGTAATTCGTATTTCTTTTTCCGCGCCTTGAATTACGTTAGTTAATTGTTACAATATACAGTGTGTAAAAAAAGTCCGTCCGTCCCCCGTTCAAATTTTTTGCTTGTTAAAACAAACAAATATCTTTTGGGGAACGATACTAACTTAACCCAAAGTACCCGTTATCGGAAATGTTGTGTCCCCTAAAAATGGGGGATTTTGGGGGCGACTCAAAATTTTCAAATGCAAACCCCTTTTGATCGACCCCTCATTTCAAAGGGCTTTAAAAAAAATAGGCGAATGGTGGA
>JAGFPH010024361.1:0-11413 GCA_018207615.1 Philaenus spumarius
TACACTTTTCATACGTCTATTTCTCACCTATTTTAGGAAAAATAACAAAATTTATCCTGGTATAAAAATTATAATACATAATTTAAAGTGTGAGGCAATGAACGACACGATTTTGAAAAATCACCAATAATATATATTTACTAAAAAAGGGTGATTGTTTTAACATTGATCCTAAGTACACGAGTGGAAATTAATGTTTTACCATAAAAAACAATCATTTTTTGAATATGGTGCCACTCAGGTGGCGTCCTCTCATGACATTCTGTAGCATCTGCAACGGAATGTTGTTTATTTCCTGTCAGATGCGCTCCTTCAGCTCTTCTTTTGTTCTTGGTGGATTTTCCTGGAAGACTTTGCATTTGAGATAGCCCCAGAGAAAGAAGTCTGAAGTTGTCAAATCTGGTGAACGGGCAGGAAAGGGGATATAACCATTCCTGCTGATAAAACGACCTGGAAATGCAAGTTTCAGCAAATCCATTGAAACATTAGCAGAACGGCTTGTAGCACCATCTTGCTGGAAGGGTGTTTCTTCATCTGGATCATACTGATGGATTTCAGGCAGACCAAAAGTTACCAACATGTCAGCATTACGTGCAGAGTTTACCGTTTTATCATTACCGCCTCTTTTCTTTGTCGTGCTAATAGTGGCTTCAAAGTTATTTACCCAAAGGAGGATAGCTTTCCTTGATGGCACGGGAGGCCGTGGCAGTAGATTAAACTCACGACGGAAAGCGCGTTGAGCACTAACCACATTATCCCCTTTTTTATAATATGCCTTTACAGCAAACGCACGATGCGCACTTGACCAACGCTCCATGGCTACTGAAATTTCCAACTGTCTAGACGCTCTCTCATAACCCCCCCCCCACCACGCCCGTTAGACGGAGCCAAAATCGTGCCGTTTCACTGCCTCACCCTTTATAAAAAGGTTATTAAATCTTCAAAAGCATTTATAATTTTATTCTTTACTTAAATTTGCAAAAAAGATATAAATGTATAAACTTAATGTTTAACTCATTCTTAAATGAAAAAGATAAAATGGACACAATTTGTACAGATTATTATAAATAAAAAATATAATATTGAGTATAAGTTTATACGTTTTAAAAAAATAATTAGAGACATAGGCCCCTATATTAAGTCTTAAAATATTTCAAGATATGATGTTTAAAAGTAATAAAAATACTTATGTATTGAGATTTAAGAATTAAAATACAAATAAATCAAATGGATGGAAAACAATAGGCAATTATTGTAAGAAAAAGCCATAACATTTTAATATTTAATAAATATAATATTTGCAAACATAAATATTAAATCTGATATTAGCAGTCAACTTAGGAACATTAAAGTATCGGCAAAGATGTGATTTATAGTTTCTTTAATAATGTTTATATTTGAAGTGCTACAAAAAGTACAATTGTTTAAGACTGTTTTAGTTTTACTTTGTGTATATAGCTGAAGAATAAATTAGGTAGTAGTGTTAAAGGTTTTGTACTTTAGGAAATATTTTATACAGTAGGAGCATTGTGAATTGTAATTTTGATTTTAAAATATTAGCGTGGAATCTACTGTTTATGTTAGTTTTACTTCTATTTTGTAAAATATCCAGTAATAACAAATACAAATAATGTGCTACTTCTGTTACTAAAGCACTATGTTCCTGAAAATAAAGTTGAAACAAACTTTGTAAACCATTTTATATTTAAGTATGCTTTTTTAAACTCGATAGAAATTCCTGAATGTACTTAACCCTGGTATCAATAAATAAATGGTACCAGGAACTGGCACATACTTTCTCACAAACATATTTAAATTATTAAACAGATTCACTGTGACTTCATAATTGTAGGTGGGGTAGGAGAGGTGATTTATTAAAATAGGAGATTAACTAATAAATATTATTATTATTATTTAGAGAGAAAACTATTTGATCGATTTCGAACAAATTTGCACCAAACACGTCAATTAAGCCTGTATAGATGCACGAAAAAAGGTTTTGAAAAACAACACCCTTTATGGCCAAAAAACCCCCAAAAATCAGTTGTTATTATTATTATTAGCTAAACAAGAATTTTTAGAAAGATGCGTTTTTTTTGCAAATATGCCTACTTGCATACATGTCTGGTGCAAATTTGTTTGAAATCGATCGAATAGTTTTCGCTCTAGCTTTGTATAGATACAGACAGACATTTTGTAAAAACCACTTTTTTGGATTCAGGGGGTCCCAAAACGGATAACAATCTCCACAAAAATCTCAACATCGATTTTTTTTTGCGATCACTATACTTCCTCTATACTATAGTATAGTGAGAAAGTAAAAGTTGTGTACATTATAAATGGAATGTGCATTTCCTTTTTTTCTAGATAAGATATGAGGTAGAAGAAGCTCTTAGTAAATTTATGTCTTAATAAAATAAATTCAAATCTTTGATGTGGTTATAGAGTTTGGTAACCAATAGAAAGGCTTTACATCGTGAGACAAATTAATGGTTTATTTCATATTGCAAAATTTTTAATTGAAGTCCTAGTCAATTCAAAATACTTGCTTTACTAGGTCTGTACAATTCTAAAATCATTCAACATGCATACTTAACATTGTACATGAATACTTGATTTTGTATAACTTTTATTAAGCCTATTCCTTCTCATTGTGGTGCAATAACCAAACTGACCAAGGAATTTGCACATTGTTGTGCTAGAAGAAATGTATTTTTAGTGTTATAAAAATAGGTGCGTGCAAGGTGCTCGAGTTTCATCCATAAAAACTCAACATAGTCTTAATTTTGTTGCATTTTATAATTTTTTCTCAATTGTAGTTTTCTTAATTGAACCAAAAATTTCTTGTTGAGTTTTATTTTTATAAAGTAAAATGTATCTAACATCATAAAGAAAAGAGGACAAACGGAGGTTATACAAAATACTCGACAAAAAATTATGTTTTCACAATTTCTTATTAAAATATCCTGAATTATGAAGAAATTTCTAACAATAGTATGAATAAGCTTGTTTTATGTAACCTCATAAACAAAATTATATCAATTAATTATTTCGATAAACAAATAAGTATAAATATGTAAACAAAATATATTGCCATTAATGGTACTGGTTTTATAAATTTAATCAAATATTAATTTACGCAGATATTTCATTCAATATATTAATTGTGTACGAATGTAATGAATTTCATTTTTTTCCCAGTGCTAAGCCAAATTAGGGGTCACAGACATAAAGTTATTATTTTTTTTTTTACATAAGTAATTCAAACACAAACTATGACATGTTATATATCAGTGTTTAGAGAAATAAGCATAGAATAATAAAAAAATATAAATAATGAACTTACACCTTATCAGCTGATGTCTTTTCCATGTTTATGTAACAATTTTTTCTTTGGAAAAAATAAAAACTCAGTGACCTCACAGCTCTATTCCATAAAGAGATACATTATTTTTCCTTTCGAGTAAAATGTGCCAAATATTGTAATAAAACAAGAAATGTTCATTGTTAGCACTTATTTTTATTCAGGGGCACAGAAATTATGAAAAACTATTATGTTGTGCTGTGTACAAAGCTGGACTTTTTATTGAAAAACTCATGTTCACTAAAAAGCCAACACAATTATTTTCAAGAAATGAAATTTCATCTGTGTATATTTGATAGATCACTTCATTATGAGTAGAACTATATAAGATTTGTGTCATTCAGCTGATATTTGACGATTTTGTGGCAGATTTATTTTAGTAAGCCGTGTTTAATGCTATCGCGATCGGAGCACTGTATACGCACCCAAACCTATCACGATAGTCAGCAGTTGGAGGGTTAAAACTATTTTCACTTTTCTCAATAAATTTTATTCAAAACATTGTCGTACAGTTCTAATTTTCTACTCTCTTCTTTATCTCAATCTCAAAATTTCTATTTAGAAACTTCCTGTTCTTGTCTCAAAGTCAATCTCGTACACTCCCGACTACATATAAATAGTAATACAATAGAAAAAGTGTTTCTTAAATATAGCGATAAATATAATATATTAATAACTGCAGGAAGAGAATACTCAGCTTTCCCAGTAGATTTTAACTCGAACCATAAGTCTTTAGATCAAATGATATATTTTGACATTTAAAAATGGCTTAAGGCTCGGCAAGAGTGAACAAATATTTCTGAGTTGAGGGGAGCTCTCCAAGTGGCAGAGCTGTACACTACAAGCATTGAGTTTGTGTGCGTTTCATTCTTCCGCTAGCAAATATAGGGCAGCTTCATAAAGGCAGAAATTAGAGAGTTTAGACCCTGACTGTAAACGTACTAAAATGCACATGCGTAACAATGTATAACACATACTCTCTCGCACATTTAAAATTAATGGATATATTATTTCTCTAGTATTCCTCCGCGAACAACCACCAGAGTGCAGGCTAAACACTTGACTAGGAACATAAATTCAGCGCACACATGCTCCACAATAAAGTAGATTTTTTCCTCATAAATTATCCAAATTTATTGAAATTACTTTTATTTGAAAGATAATTAAACTTCGAATGTGATGAGTTTTTTACATTATTGAATAAGAAAAAAATCTTAAGCCATAGAACAAATTTTGTTAAAAACAAATTTAAAGAACTAAATGGTACCCACATTCGGACTGTCCTAACCTTTAAAATTATACATTCGGAATAATTTTCTTGATCAGTATTAGTCCAGTAATCTTGTTACGCGTTTAATATTGCCGAGCCTTGATTCATCAGTTTTAAAAATATAAAAACAGTAGAGTTTTCTGATTTTAATGATTTCTTATATAAATTTATGATATTTATTATAAAGTTAAAGTGGTGGGTGTTCTTTTCTATTAAAAAAATCAGTAGCACCAAGGTGCAACCAAAAAGTGTACTGAAGTATTAGCTCTATGACTTTAGTTTGGATTCAAATTTAGGAGTGTTCCCATAAAATTCAAAAATATTGATATCAAATAGTTTGTGTTTTTGCTAAATCTTATTTTTATTATTATTATTAGTTATCTTATTTTTTTTAGTTATTTGTTCAAGGGAAGTATGAATTATTAGGCTGTGATTCTAATATTTGCGTATTTGTAACAAAATGTCAACAGTACTAATTTTCATACCATCTTTTATGGTAATACTTCAAGCAAAAATTCTTGCCGAAATAAAAATTGCTACTTTTATAATCTCAAATCTTTGTAGCTTAAACTGTAAGTTGTTCTCTCTCCAAAACCAAAAAATTTACCATCAGCAACTATAATCACAATTATCTGTTTTGGTAATGTTGTAATTACAATGATATGATGAAAGGTTACTGAATTTTATTGAACAATACTTGATAAAACCAATAGTTTATTATAAAAAATAGGCACCTTAAATAACAAATCTTAGCCTACCGTAATATATATTTATTATTCAACAATGTTCTTAAACATTGAACAACAAAACATTAACTACGGAAAAATTCAGAAATATTTAATTTCTCAACAGGAAAGTTGGTCAGCAAGAACCGTGCCTCTAACAAAGTTTTCTTACTGGTTTTCCGTCCATAAACCTTTTGAGATATAAATGTTGTTTTTAAAACTTTTAGTTCGACTTGAAAACAAAAGTTTTCTACAAATTTTTAATTTTTTAACTGTATACGGTACCCATAAAGCAATTTTTATTAGGTTTTTATTGCAATAAATTAGTTGTAGAAGAAAGTTGACGTAGGAAAAATGAACAGACAACTCAAAATTTGAAATTATATTAAATTATTGACAATTTCCATCAGGAAAACACTACAAAACGAGTACAGTAATCCCTCGACATTTGCGGACTGGGTATTCGCGGTTTTAATTATTCGTGGTCGCTAAAAAAAGAAAAAATACTGTATAAATAGCAATAAAGTACATGCAAAATTCGTAAATTATTATAGTGTAGCACTGTAATTATTATTGTACGAATTTAATAACACTGTATAAATACCACATCGGCGACACACTCGCAAATACATACAACAAAACATACAAGATAGGATTTCCCTACAATATACCTCTGCGTGAATACAAGTCAGTGGACTTGTGCAAATGAAGGTCGCATACTGTGATTTAGTTGGAGATATCGATTTAGTGTACAGCAAGTCAAATTAATTTTAAAGAATTAATTAAAATTGCAGTAAAATATTTTGAAAGAAATTAAGTTTTTACTCCTTTTTATCACTCGTAACAGTCGTAACCAATATTTTCGCTACTGACAGCGAACGATAGTTTGATGCCTTGACATGACTAAGTTCTAAAAATAGACAAACCCAGACAATGAACAAGTAGGGAGGGGGAAAGGTACCATTATGACAGCACCTCATTGAGGAGAGAATGAGATGACAAACAACGCAACAATAACTTATAAAATTATCAACTGTAGTCTACACTCCAAACAACTCAGCCCAAATACTAAACCTTTCAAGGACTTTTTTTACCGCAAAATCGTGTAAAGCCGGACAGCGTTTAACAACGGCTGCCTGCATCTTATGTAAATAAATAAATTTTATAGGTATTAGTACATAATGTTTTAAAATTTTCTATACGTCAAGAACATAACCCTCTTTTTTCTATAAATATTTAGTTTTCGCTATTCGCGGTTTTGTTATTTGCGGCAATTTGTCGGAACCTATAGCGAGGGATTACTGTACTGTTCTAATTACAATTTATGTAGAAGATAATCCTAAGATGAATCACTTCTGTAACTTGAACCGCTTTTGATATTTATAGTTGCGCTTTTCTTATTTTTAGTTATGCTTTGTGTGATTTAATGTAAAAATATTGTTTTGTGTGAAATCACAATAATCTATGTTATTCTAAGTTTTACTCATTTTAGTATAGCGTTTATTAGTTTTATTCATCCTACGAGTTGAAAACTTGAACTTATTTATTGACTATTTTAATGCAAATATGTTTGTTTTTTAATTAGCTTATGGTTTTCATTGCAGTTTTATTGTCTAGTTTTTAAATAGCCTACTACCTGCATGGAATTAAGATTTTTTTTTTAGTTGTGTATTTTAATAATTGCTTCTGGTAGAAACTGTGTGATTATACTTAATTAATACAATAATTATTTATAAATACAAATTTTTATTTATACAAAATTAGAGTTTTTATTGGACTTATCCAAGTAAAATCATAATAATTTTGGTTTTTAATATTTGTGTAGTGGAAAAAAAGTTAATTTTAGGCCGTCGCTGCTGTTGGCCTGAAAAATCTAACTTAAATAATCCAAATCCACAGTAGTTTTTTACAGTAAATCAATATACTGATTTACTAGTAGTCTTTTTTAAATAGGCCACCATTTAGGCCAGTAAAATTAGCTCGAAAATGGGTCGTGTTTAGAAATAATTCCTGGAAAGCTGGAAATTGTTTGAAATTCTTTGTTTTACAACAAAATGAAAGTATTTGCAGTTTGTCCCAATTTTTCTTCTTAGCTTTAGTCGAAGGGACCACAGAAACATCAATATTTTTGGACTTGTTTTACTTTTTCGAAAATAAGTAAAAAACCATCCTTCCTACAGAAAAAAAACCCATCTTATAAGAATTGTAGATCACAAAATTCCGCATCTACTGAGTACCTTACAATAAAAAATCGGCCAATAATAAGTATGGTAAGTCAAATAATTCGGCCACGCAGCTGAGCCGCTGACGTAAGTTGAGCAAATTTCCAAAATTAGGTTTATATGCCTATGTTTTAGGGTTTCAACCAACAATTTGGGAAATAGGTCTACTCACGAAGGCGTTAAACAGCTGTCTGTGTGTACGCAATATATTAGTAGAATTTGTTTCCTCCTAGTGCCTCACGAGTTTGCACCACTTGGCTTCGAACCGGGTACTTTTATGGTATTTTACGTTTTGGTCGATTTTGAGGGAACCAAGCGAGCTAAAAGGTCGCGTAAAAAACAAAATGTGCAGAATAACATCCTACATTTATATGTTTAGAAAAAACTCCAAAAAAAATTTCATTCTTGTAGTTAAAATCTCAAAAAACAGTTACTTCCGGTCAAAAAACGTACTTCCGGTTGTTGGATTTTTTGGCTAACGAACTCGTCCGAGCGACGTAGACAACCAACATGTGTACCAAATTTGAACCAAATCGGACTTAAAATGCGGCCGCTAGAGTGCGAACACATATATATATGAATTTTAATGACACCCAAAAACGTGTTTTGGGGACCATGATCGGTGCTCATTTGCTACTCCCGACCTTGGGTCTCACCATAAGGGCCACTGCAATAGCTCATTTTTCCTATGGAAATTCGCTAATAAAGTGTTGTTTTGTAAAAAATCACTAAATTTAACAATCTGTATGGTTTTTATTGAAATTTTTTTACAGATATTGGCTGCTGTTTTCAACAGCAATATTTGACTTTTTCATTGTTAATCAGCTGTCATTGATAACAGCTGACAGCAATAAAGCTGACTGAGTTTGTTTATTTTACAACCCAATTCTGATGTTATTAATTATTGATGAAATAATAAGGCTCTTTATTAAGAGTTTTTGTTTTTATTCTAAGGTAATTTTGATTTTTGTTGCATATAATTTAATTTATTTCTATATATAAACATTCAAGTGTTATTTGTGTAAAACTATAATAATTGTATTACTTAACAAATTTAAATGAGGGCAAATTAGTTATGGCTGAACCCAAATGTTTTATATGCGATGAAGATTTGGGTAACGAGAACACCACAACAGTGAGAGAGAAGGGACTACAAACTTTGATGAAGGTAATAAAGAAAGGATAGACTGCAAACATGCTTATTTGAAGAAAAAAATCCTGTATACATGTACTTGAGTAATGCAGACTGGCTTACAATAAAGGGGAACATTAAACGTGCCTTGGTTCAACTGATGGTCCCCAGAACAACCCAATCTAATAAAGAAGTGTTTTGATTCCAAGAAAAATTGTTTATTTTGTGGGAACGTTGCAGATAGTTCCTTCATAAAACAGGAATTGAAAAAACCCATTACCCGATGTGATAAAGTACATCGAGTGACAACAGAGGCATTTCATTGTACAGTTGTTGAGGCAGCAGAAAAAAAAGAATGCGATGAGGTGGCCAAGAATGTTCTTCATGGTATAATGAACATCTCGGAAAATCTTTTAGCTCTTGAGGCTCGCTACCATGGTTCATGTTCTAAAAACTTCTTTGATAAATGGTTCCCCACTCAAAGTCTCATAGGGCGACCTGAAGTTAATGAATTAAGCAATGCAATACAATATATCTGCAACTTTATGGAAGGAAATGAGGATCAGTGTCAGTTCACACTGGCTGAGGTACTTTAAATCGCCTGACACAACCATAATAAGAAGACTGTTTACAACTGCAAGAAATCAGTACAAAACAAAGTCATATGTTTTAAAGACACAGCCCACACAATTCTTACTGAGTGGTATGAATCTTGTAACAGTGATACACATGAAGAGCGCCTCCGTATTGTCAAGGCAGCAGCAGACATCATCCGCCAAGACATTCGTTCAAAAATATACAATCTAAACTCCTACCCATAACTAGATTCTTTTCTGAATGATGTGGATAAAGACATCCTAACATCATTGAAATTACTGCTTGAATCGGTTATTTCACGAAAAGTTGATAGAAAAGATAAAAAGAAAACCATACTGACCTCCATTGCGCATGCCATAATAACTTACTAGGCCAAGATCCTTCCATTTTGCCATACAAATTGGCATTGGGGCAATGATACACAAGAAATATGGGTCAAGGGATCTGTTGCAAGTGCTTTTAGCCTTGGGAGATTGCAGTTCATACAACACCGTCAGACTATTCAAAGTTTCCAGTTTGGAACGACCTGTGACCATAACGCAGCCAAACTCTTTGATCCAATTCTTTTTTGAAAATGCAAATGTAAACATTGATACGCCCGATGGGACCAGTACTTTCCATGCTATGGGGAGTATTCAAGTCTCAACACCAAAACCATTAGTTTCTTCGTTCATAGACATACAAAGTGCTAAGAAAATTCCAAGTATAGCTGTTATTGAAGTTTGGCAAAATTCCAGTGGTTGCATGCCCCAAGACAGCCAAAGCAAGCCTGTCATGCATAACGGAAATCTTAATGCTCAACTACATGTTGCAAGGGAAGCTCAACACATTTTACCTAAAGACTTCCGCTGGAATTACGGTAAATGGAAAGAACTGGAAAATATTCCTAGATGGAATGGTTTCATGGAGACTATACTGAGTAACATGATATTTTCAAAATCAGATATCCTATGCCACATTGGTGATGAGAAAATAAACTGTCATCTTGCCTATGAAATAGGAGTCGCAAGTATAAAAAGTGTCATGGTTTTGATTTTGGCCATGTGAAATTGAAAAGATCCAATCGAGTAGCTCCAATGAAAATCTCCACTTCTGCTGTCAAACTGAGGAAGAACTTAAAGGTTCTTTGAATTGGCTCCGTACCAAACTTCTCTATTTGATAGTCTTGAGTCGAGAAAAACTCGAAAGTCCGTGTTTTACGACTTGTTTACACACCTTAATGATTTTGATCAATCCATAATCCCTGCCTATGTGATAGATGATGGATTAGTAACAGATTATGATCTACAAGTTAACAAACAAAAATGTTCTTTCTTATCTGAATCAATTGAACACCTTGGACATATAATTGAATACAAAAAAAATAAGAAAATCTCCAACCAAGACTGATGCAATCCGAAACATGCCTTGACCAACTAACCCTGACGAAGTAAGAAGATTCTTAGGACATGTGACATATTATTCAAGGTTTATTCCTAAAATTTCAACCATGACTTACCCCCTTCGATGCCTTCTAAGAAAAAGGGAACGTTGGTTATGGACTTCAAAATGTGAATCTGCTTTTCTGAATTTGAAAACGGAACTTTGTAGTGATCGTGTTCTTGTTCCTTTTAATCCAAGTCTACCTCTGAATATAACAACCGATGCCAGTCCCACTGGTGTTGCTGCCATACTAAGCCACTGCGTGGAAGGTAAAGAAAGACCGATTGCCTACGCCTCAAGATCACTTACTCAATCGGAAATTAACTATAGTCATTTGGACCGTGAAGCTTTAGCCATCATATTTGGGGAAAATCACTTCTATTACTATCTATTTGGTAAACATTTCAGCCTCACCCAAGACAATCAACCACTATCAAGAATTCTCCATCAGAACAAAGTGCTTCCACAAATGACATCTGCTCGTCTTTTGAGATACGCAACATTTCTATCTGGTTTTAATTATTCTGTCAAGTTCAAGAAAGGAGATGAAAACAAAAATGTTGACCGATTATCAAGAACTTTAATAAAACAGCTTCAAACTTCAACTGACCAACTGATCGGAGATGAAGTGAACCAAATGTATTTCGACAAAATATTTCACATTTCAAATGAAGAAATGAC
>JAGFPH010024362.1:0-11412 GCA_018207615.1 Philaenus spumarius
TTGTTTGGCAGAATGGAGTAACACATACTACATTGTTTGGCAGAATGAAGTAACATACTACTTTGTTTTGACAGAATGGAGTAACACATACTACATTGTTTGGCATTATGAAATAACAATACTACATTGTTTGGCAGTATGGAGAAACACATACTACAATGTTTTGCAGAATAAAGTAACACATACTACATTGTTTGGCAGAATGAAGTTAAACCTACTACATTGTTTGTCAGAATGAAATAACGCATACTACATTGTTTGGCAGAATGGAGTAACACATACTACTTTGTTTTGACAGAATGTAGTAACACATACTACATTATTTGGCATAATGAAATAACAATACTACATTGTTTAGCAGAATGGAGTAACACATATTATATTGTTTGGCAGAATGAAGTAACACATACCATATTGTTAGGCAAAATAAAATAACACATACTTCATTGTTTGGCAGAATGGAGTAACACATACTACATTATTTGGCAGAATGAAATAACAATATTACATTGTTTGGCAGAATTGAATAGCACATATTACATTGTTTTGCAGAATGAAGTAACACATGCTACATTTTTTGGCAAAATGGAGTAACACATACCACATTGACTGTCTACAAGTATTTAGTAACAGGTTTTTAAAAGCAAAAAAAAACAGAATGGAGTAACACAAAAAAAAATAATAATAATAATAAAAGCAAAAAAAACAAAATAATTGTTTTACAAAGACCTCTTCTCGAAATTTACTTTAGTTTAGTTTATTTCCATTAGGTTTTGAAAATATCATTGCTCCAATGGCGGCCATTATTTGCGGCAACTCCCGAAGCCGTTCTCGGAGCTTTTCAATCACTTTATTAGTCATCTCTATGGTAATAGCATCAACTTCCTCTGTTATGAAATGGTATAATTAAGTGCTTCAATAGTTTGAGACAGAAGTAGCAAAATTCGCATAGAGAATACGCGGGTAAGCGAGCTGTCCACGCAATATCCCTTCTGAAAAACACGAGTCACTTTAGAACATTTCTGTTTTAATCGCAAGGTACGGCGTGCATTGTGAGATGTAGCTCCGTCCTGCTCAAACCAAATGTCCTCTGAATCCGTCCTGCTCAAACCAAATGTCCTCTGAATCGACAAATTGCTCTAATCTGGGCTAAAGAAAGTTATCTCACATAACACACCCGCGATTGGAGGCCACAGTCACTGTTTGTTACCTACTTCATAAAAGGAAGTTCCGACTACAAATAAACGGGAAATAGGACATCATACAGTGACTCGGCTGACATTAATAGGTTTTGGTCAATCCCTCCGGGATTTAACTCTGACCTATGTCGGAATTTCGGCATATTTACAGCACCCATTAGGGGTGAATACTCTTCATCGCTGCTTAAGAAAAATTCTGTGGAAGATACGTTTCGCAGAATATCTTCAGATAACGTTTTACAAGATTAACAGCCTGCTGGTTACAGAATCACTGTTTTGTTAAAAAAAAAGACTTCATCACAAAACAACGACACTCACCGGAACACCCATAGCCTCAACTAACAACTAGAGTAACGGACCGACCTGTTTCTCCCTGTTACACTGCCATACTTCCACCACTCACTTGGTTATGCTACAAAATATTCAATAGATCTTTCCTTGCTTCACCAAGTCTACAAATGTATTAAACTACTTTTACAAGCGGTACTTAATGAATTTCTACAAATACAGTGAGGAAAATAAAGGAATGGTGAATAAATAAATATACGATGACATCAGTATATATGCTTATATTGATTATAGTAAAACAAAAACTCACATCCACTATTATAGATTAACAATATTATTAGCTATCCAATCCACAAACTCTGTGACACGAGTATATATACCAGGATAGCCAGGTTCTGCACACTTGAATCCATACGACACTACTCCGATCAAATAGAAGTTCTGTCCTCTTGGTAACATTAGTGGCCCTCCTGAGTCACCCTGGGGAAATACCAATACGTTTAACATCATATTGTCAATCTTAATTTACTACTTTCTCACCGAGAGAATGTACATTAGTTTGGGAACTAGAGAAATGTATAATAGTTTCATAAACTATGCATAGAAAATTTCCTGACACACACACAAATAACTTCAACAAAAAAAAGATATAAATGTTACAATTTATAAATCTCGTAAGATATAAACGCCTACATTTGGCAATGTACTTTTACGTTATTGTGGGACGACCCAAAGTCAATTTTGTAAATATTTCTTACGGACGTTTTTGTGTCTTCCTTGAGAAACCCAAAAGGGGAGTTGAAACTGAATTTCTTGTAAAAGTTAGGGTACTCTAGTAAGATATCGTGCTGAAATTGTAAGTTTTTACCTGTAATAGTTTAATATTACTAATGGGTTCTAAACATTCAGACCACTCTCTAAAACTACCCTAAAATTTGTTGAATGCTATGATTCACTTTCCAATGTCCTTCACCATGCTTCTGAAAATCTTTAACTTATCTTTAAATTATGTGCATTTTTTAAATAGCTCCATAAAGAGAAATCTATACTTTTCAAAACAGATAATCTTGGTAGCCAAAATACTTCGAGATTTCTATATTAACAGAAAAAAGTTATCATATTAAATTAGCTGTTTTCGGCTAAAAAATAGTATAACAATAGCTGAAATGATGTAAATAATTTTACTTAGAGACATAAACTAATTTCAATACGTTAAAGTCCCAGCCCTCTATTAAGCTCATTACACTGTATAAATAAGAATATTTTGAGTTGGTAACATATTTTTAAAAGTTATGATCAACCTAAAATTGTATTATATTTTTGAACCTGGTAAATCAGCTGATAATACTAACTGTTCACAAATGATAACTGCAGCAATCATTGTCAAAATGGCCTAAAACAAGCTTCGAAAATAATACCTACTTAACAAAATTTGTATTTTGTAAGATCATCTTAATGTTGGACATAAGAGAATGCACAAATCGGCTTTTATCTTAGAATTCTTTCAGAAAAGAAGTTCACAACCAAATGCTTAGATTTTACGGGGTAGAGTATGCAATCTAGAGGTAGAGTGGTGAAATGAACTAGTTCATTAATAGTTCAGTAATTCAGTACTTCATAACGTTTTGAATTAATTGTTGTGATTGATGATCAGATTGACTACTTTACTACAGTTAGGTATTTGTTCTAAGGTTCCCCTGACTTTGACTTACTGTCCCTAGATCAGATTTTGCATAACTCTTTAAGTCTTTTAATATTGTAATGTTATAAAAATAACTTACAAAATGCCATTTTTGAGCGTACATAATGTGTTAGCTGATTTTTATTTTCTTGTCACGGAAATACATCGTTTTGAAAGGGCTTCAATTTTATGTATGGCAAGCCAGACGTGTCCATTACAAATTTTTCAGTAGGTAGTGGTATAAAGGGGTCAGGGTTTTGGGAATTTTGTAAATATTTTTTCTAAGATTCCGCCTGGCGATGAAGAACTGCCTCAAGTTAAGATTGTGTAAATATTAACTCTTCCTATTTTTTAAATATTAGAGGTGGTAAGTTTCCAATAAAATTACCGAGTATACAAAATAGTCAAACCTAGTAAAATACTCAAACAAAATATGTGAGTTATTAATTTAAGTCAACCTAAAACTGTAATTGTTTATTAATATATTTTTTCGGTAAAAGACAACGATCACAACAAAAATGTAACAAATATCTTAAATTTATAAAACACTAATACTATTATTTAACACTCAGTTATAAAGTATGGAATTCAAAAAGAAATGTATTCAAAGCATATTAAAAACCAAACATATAAATTGTATTTATCTGTGGTTTGCTTAATAGAATGCAACCATAAATCAAACGAGGTAAAACACGGACACCTATTGAGAGTCTAGATTCTTCAACAGACTAAATGCTTGAGGGGCTTAAGAAACAACTCGTTTATTTTTACTTTTCATACAGGAATGAGCCATTCATTTGGTGGATTACAATATTATAGATCTCTGAACTAAATTCGGTTCAGTCAAACGGCTCGTCATGAGTTATTCAAGTCTATTCAGCATTCATCTCCTAAACTTACCCGACAAGCATCCTTCCCAGTCCTTCCAGCACATATCACTTTCTCGTCTATCGTAACTCCGGACTCGTTCAGATAAGAATACATACATGAGTAAATGTCTGTCACGTCTATCTGCACTTCTTGTAGTGCTGCACTTGTTGGTCCACCTGTAAGCAAAGCGCCAATGTTATATAAATAATGAAATTAACACCGTTTCTCACAAAAAAAACTTAGTGTTAATTTTATTATCTATATTTGTTTGTTCACATAAGTCCAGACCCAGGTTAACTTTGATTAATATGGCACTCAAGTCAAGTGATCTAAACAAGTTAAGTAAGTTAAAATTATTAAACGAGATATTGTTATCCAACCATTATAGTTTTCAAGTATGTACTCACGAAAAGTGTATGTTCAAAGAGTGTATGGTAAATAAATACTCAAATAAGTAACAATTTAAATGAAAAAAAGGCAATGAAAAATTAGCTAAATTTTCAAATAAATAAATTAAATTACGAGCTTTAGAACTTCACTTAAAAATTACAAAAGACATAGATAATTAAATTTTAGAAGAATAAAATACAAAAGACGAACAAATAATGACTGTCGTGAGACACAAACATATAAAGACAATTGAGCGCTTAAGAAAAAAATTATATTCGGTAAGTAAATATAACAACAACAAAAACAGATATTGGAACTCTTTAAAATCAAAATTTTTTTGAAATTTCATTAAGGAAAATTGTATAAAATAGTTAGATTATTATGGGTTGTTATTATTGTTTGATTATTCTACTTGTGAATCACTAAAGATGGCGAATTTTACGTTGAAACTCGTTTGGGGTAATAAACGTATTAGTTGTGAGATTTTATGGTTCAAGTTTTATTCTATCCATAATGAAATAGAATTGTTGAACATGGGCCTAAAGTTGTATATCCAAAATATTAAAAAGGTTAAACACGAAATACTAGAAAATGTCGAAACGGCCTCGAAATTCAAAAACCACGATTCAAAAATAGATAACTAGTTTAGTTAAAGTGTGTAAACTATATGTGTCGCTGATGATAATGTCTTGGACATCGAAAACGTTGGACGTTTCACTAATAAACGTTTTTTATGAGAAACTGTGGTAATTTTATTATTTAAAAAACTTTTTTTCTAATAAGTTCAGTTTAAGTTTAAGTGTTACAAGCAGCAATTTAAGATACAAGATCCAATTAAAAAGTAGCCTAAGTACCATTTCACGACAATGCTACCTTAGTTCTGCATTCGCGAACCCGCGCTAGCTTTTCTGCCATCTGAGCTTTCCGTTGTTCCAATTTCGGCAAAAATAACCGCGCTTAGGTTCGGTTTTAATTTGTTTTACGTTTAAGTTAATAGAAGGTCTTACTGGATATGAATACGGTCATACATCTGCATTATAAATATGAAAATTCTAAAATCCAACGAAATTCATCAACAGTTGTTTATCTGCAATAAGTTCAAAACTTGTATTTTAAGATGAAAAACATGTGTACGTCTTTCTCACACAGTAAAACTCACTTGAAAGTAATATTTTCTCAAAGGTGAGACATTGAATGCAATATTTTACTGTGATCCTGAGATAATTCAAAACATTCTACACAGCATGACTAGAAAGCGCTTTGCTGGTACCGCGCAAAAACTGATAGTTGATTTAAGCTTGTAAGAAATCGACCAACCACAATACAGCACCTAAAGTGCTTTCTAGCAGGCCAGTGAATTGATGACGTCAAAAACTCTGTGCAGTAGTGTTTGCAATTTGATTGACCTCGCCAGTCTTTTAAGAGGGAATACAGAAACTGGGTTTCAGTAAAGTGCCTCAAGAACGCAGAAAGTGTGTGAAGAATTACGTATTTTTTTTTACGAATAACTAAATTAAACAATACAAATTTTTAATTACACAAAATGCATTTCACGCAATGACCAAATTACTTGTACTTACTGTTTGATAACGAACCCCAGCCAGCCAGAAAGGGGGTGTACCCGGCAAACAGATTATACCTGAGCTCATCCGCAAAGGGCAAACAGATGGGTCTTATTTGATCTGCAATAAAACATTTACATTACAGTAAAAGAGACAAATTTAATCGAAGATATAAATACTACACATAATGTACACAAAACATTATAGGAGTTTTAGTTTATTAGAGTATCTCTTATTTAGATGTACAGTGTTGATTCAAGGCTACAATTAAAGATAATAGTTTGAATTGTGTGCATGCCTGTATATTGTTTCCTTTGTTTTTCCTATGTTTTTTCTTGCCAGTTCAGAACCCTTCATGACCATTATTTCAGAAATTGGCGGTTTTACCTTTAGTTCTTAATATTTCCTTAGGAAAAGTGGTAAAAATAATATTATTAAAAAATCCATACACATGGTCTTTATGAATAAAAATTATTTTTATGTTCCCATCACAAATATAACCTGTTGTACTAATTTCTACATGCATATTGCTTCAAAATTGTTTAATAAAGTGCCAAAAAAATATAATTGAATATTCAATAGAATAGGTTTTTTCAAAGGGATTAAAACTGTGGCTGATGAGTATGAGGGAGGGCGAACCTTTGTTTTATACTTGCAAATTATTTTATTAGAACGTCCTCAGTATTTCGTACACATATAAACATTTGTATTTATTTGTGTTTATATAAGTTTATAATAGATACATATATACGTGTGTGTTTTTTAATCTTTTCTCAATGACAGATGTGGATGTGCTAAGTCCGACAACTCTGCTCTTTCTTTTCTATTTCTGTTTTTTATTTATTTATTTTTTATTTTTTTATGTAAGTGCAAATCTCTTTAGTTATGTATTCAGATGCATCATATGATCATAACCTCAATAATGGCTCTGATATAGTTATTCTTTTTTTCTGTATTTTAAGCTAAACGCATTATAATTTTGTTTGTCAGTAGTATTGTTCTTCTACTTTACTTTTAAATAAATAACTTCACTACTTATTTAAACTGAGTAACATCACCGCCGCATAATAGAGTATAAAAAGATTTGATGTTTCGGAGAAGCTCCAACAACCAATCGAACGCTGGAAGCATCGAGGTGTACGACACACAATTTGTATGACGTAGTGTTACAATACAATAGCTGGACGCTCTATTACAAATTGAAAAGCGGCCTTCAAATGTTATTTAATATAATACGTACTTGTAAATTCTACTTTATCCACCAGTTTGACTAGTGCTATATCCATAGTCAGTCGTGACCAGGTAAAGTGTTCATGAGGGACAACTTCTTTGACCCTGATGTCTTTTGGTGACGCCCCGTCATCGCTCTTGTTAATATCCAATTCTCCAAGTCGAACGACGGTTCTAAAATACAAGATACAAATAAGTCTAACCTGAAATTCTACTAGAATCATTTTTAATGTATAAATAATATTTCACTGGAATACCTCAGGACAATTTCACTAACTAAAAAAAGCTGATCTCCTCTTGGTTTTCCGCTTAGATGGCTATAGTTTTAACATCTTGTCAGAGGAAAAACTATAAATTCAGAAGGTTTACTGTTATTTGAAACTACGTACTCAAGTTTAATAGCAGCTTTTATATTGTTTACTATTCTTTTAGGACATAAAAGCAGCCAATTTGTTTTATCAAAAAAAGGACAGACATTTCTGGCATTCATTCAGAAATGATGTACGAGTCAAGTAATAATTGTGTCCAACTACCTAGTACGTTCAGAATTTAACTAAACATACCCGAATTAAGATGTATTATAGGTACTTACAGAATCTTCGTGCCGGTGTTCACCACGCAATGAGCAGCTGTCACTACATACTTCTCAGAAACTAAAGTCCCTCCACATAACCAGGCTATAGACTTATTTTTAGCAGTTCTGTATCCTAAAATTGCAATCCATGGCCATGATCCTGCATAGAAAATTAGAATAATTTAGCAAAGGATAACACAATAATGTATAACACAAAATCAAACTTTTACCAAAGGTTTAATCGAATTTAAACTGATGGATAATATTGAGAACCAAATACCATTATACTTAGTCTGTATTATCGCAGAAAATGGTAAAACCCATTTTAAAATAGACTAATTGGAATGTGTTTCCAACCTGTACGAACCAAGCAAATAAATTCTTTAAACAATTCTCCATGCTGCTATTAATACAGATAGTCTACCTGCAATGGGTCAAAAAGCCATTTTACAAGTAGATACGACGTATCTATTTATATACATAATAAAAGTCTGTGGGTAGGCCTATTTATGATCCAAATTGCATGTGTTTCCCTACGCACGCATAGACCGTTTGAATAACGGGCAGTTAAATTTGACATAATAATGAATGTCCACAAAAGCGAGCTAAGTAAAAATTATTTCTAATACTTACTAGTCTAAACCAATTCCCATGAAAATAAAGGGATAAAATTGTGCCCAATTGTTTGTTATGTGAAAAATTTTTTTGGTTCCCTCACATTTATTATGTGAACTATAAGTAATTAATTATAATAAAGCTATTTTTTATGGAAATTGTTATTTTTTAATATATATATAAGCAACTTTGGCCAACAGAAAAACATAATTTATTCTTAAAGACCAAAATCTATATAGTATTTAAACTTTTATTGGAACCATTTAATTAAACAAAATTTGTAGCTACTACTATAAGATAAAATTGGACCTTATTTCAGATGTACACATGTATTGTTATTAAGAATTGCAGATGATAAATTAAAATTTGCATAGTTAAATAAAAGGGAGGATTTTCAATTGTTTTATTTTTAATAGTAAGGCAGGGATTTTTTTGTGTTGTTTAAAATAAAAACGCAGGGTTTTTGTTTTGTTTTGAATTTAAATGTAATATGATTTAAAGCGTATACGTTTTCGTCTAAGGGCATATACATTTTCAATTTAACGGCATGTAATCTTTTCATGAATAAACAACTTATTATTCGTTTTCTATTTTACTGGATTTAAAATAAATAATTGAATTTAACCTCTTGTAAGTGATTAACTAAAGGATCCCGGCAATTTGGTTGGCTTGTTCCTAAAAGTTGGAAAATAATGTTGTTTTAATTTA
This sequence comes from Philaenus spumarius, assembly GCA_018207615.1. Classification (NCBI taxonomy): domain Eukaryota; kingdom Metazoa; phylum Arthropoda; class Insecta; order Hemiptera; family Aphrophoridae; genus Philaenus; species Philaenus spumarius. Next base: position 9,118 of record JAGFPH010024362.1, read on the forward strand.
GGATTGATATGTGCATTCGATAAGTACGATCTTCCAAATTTTAAATGATCCCAGACTGGTCACATGTTGTTCGAATAAATTATATGTAATATAAACGGGAATACAACTATTGAATATTTTACTTCCCTAGAAGCTTGCTGAAATTTTGTACATTTATTTCGTAAATGTTTCTAAGAAAAATTAAACGAATCAAATTTTGGTCACTACCGCCTAAGGGATTAAAGTATGGTAACTGCCCCTAAAAAATAAATATGAATTCCATATATATTATTCTTAGGAGATGTTCAAGAAGAAAACATTTTTATTTCGATTACTTGAGTCTAATAGCTGAAATGGGGTAGCTACAGTTAAAAATAAATAATTATTCGTAAATTTGCTATGAAACTAGAAACTTATGGCAATTACTCTTAAGTTATACGTAGGAAATAAAAATAATTGCATTTCGATTATTTTCTTATAAGGTAAAATATACTCTTTGCACCTCAAAAGTTAGTTTTTAATTTTTGCTTTGGTTCGGGAAATAATTAGGAGTCTGGTTTGGTTTGTTGTCATAAGAGTAACAAATTAAAATATGCGGGAAACTTGATTTTTAGCGATTTTTGGAGCATAACTGAGTTGCGTGTAATGATAATACTCAACATTTACAAAATATTTTGTATAATTTATTTATTCACTTCTGATACTCATTTATAAAATACAGGAAAGTAATAACACCACACGTAATTTAATATCACAACAGAAGGAAAGTCACACGACGGATCTAAATTAAGGTAACAGTGTCATAAATTATCACATACTGTAAAATTATCTTATTCCATTTTGCATTTAGACAAAATGTTGATTGTTACGGCCCAATTCTAGCTGTTTATTACTTTTTTTTTATATATGTAACAATAGTTGAAACATGAATTATATAAACTGAATTAAAATAAAATAATGTTTATAGCGCTAACTGTTCAACATTCGATTTGAGACACACTTTAAGATCGCTTGTATTTAGATGTTTTGTTGGATAAATTGTACATATTAAGGAAAGAATGAAAAATGTATATATGCAATCCGGAGACTAAGGGAGGATTTATATTTTCACGAATTAAGGAAAACTGGTCTAAAAAAGAGGAAAATATTTTATTCGGAAAAGTAAACCTTGACCAATGAATTTTTTGTATTAAAAAGCCCCAATTGCCAAAGTTTCAAAAAAATCCTTAGAAATGGACCGGGGATCAAATGTACGGTACACATAAATAAATATTGTTCATTTAATATTATAGGATATTTGAATTGAATAACCTTAGTATAATCACCTTACCTAAAGCAGAAGGCTGACCTCCTACTACACGCTCATGCTGTACAGTGGACAAGCCGCACACATCTGTCCCCGGGAACTTACTAACCACTCCAGTATTCTCAGTCTTACAACACACAGACGGTTTTCCTTGTTTAAAGTAGCAGATGGACTTGTAGACTAGTTGAACTGCCTCCTTGTTGCTCTTGTGATTCACCATTAAATTCATGAGAGAAGGGCATTCTTTTAATGGAACGCAGGTCCCGAGTTTATAGTAAGGCGTGGTACAAGAGTTGTTCTTGCTTCCATCTATAAAACATAATTATTTTCAAAATCATTTGTAATCAAAACAAGAGTCCACAATCACTTGTGCTAGTAAACCATGTATTCCGGACGTATAATACTACTCTCAGAAGGAGGTTTGAAATAATGAAGGAAATGGGAAATCGTGTTATCAGGTAAATACTGAACTCACAAGATTATAAATGTGATTTTTAGAATATTATGTGTTGCCTTGGACTGTTGAATATACTATTATTACCTTGAGTAAATTGTTTTCAGTCCGTATCTGTAGGCCTAGCTACAGCGCTGTTTCGCCGAACATTGTCGGCTTCGTCTGGCTTGTACTAGCATACACAAACTTAACACATGCCACTTAACAATTCACAAAATCGAGTATAACTCTTCATAAACATAGTATATAAAAATAAAAATGTCTGTGGCCACATTATTTACGTTGTCCCTGTCCCGCTTCAAGTAAGACACTGAAAGTAGGGCATGTGTTCTACCTGCAGCGGGAAAGGAACAACCTAAATAAAGTGGCCACAAACATTTTTATATATGACTGTGTCGTATTATACTCTAATTGTGTGTAGAGTTAGTACAAGCCTGACGAAACCGACAGTGTTCGGTGAAACAGCGCTGTAACCAGACCCACAAATACGGACTGAAGACAACTTACTCAAAGTAATTATAATATAAATGTGAACTATAAATGTATACTCGTGCTT
>JAGFPH010024364.1:0-11410 GCA_018207615.1 Philaenus spumarius
CTAATTTATGTCAAATTTTTATTATTAAAAATAATTTTTATTTATTGAAAAATAATACGATTCCTTAGCGTGGCCACTATGCCCACCTTTCCCTCACATACCAAATCCCTAGCATAAAGAGGTAATGTAGGTAATGAAGTAATTTTGATTTAAAATTACTACACTATGTGTAGTTGCGGGAAATTATGATGCAGTACTTCCAAGCAGATCAAAGACAATGCAGGGTCAAGTGAACGTGTTACATTCTGTGATTATTGAACCGTAGATAAATATAAACAACGACAATTGAAGTGCTAGGATGATGCGTAATAATAAATACATTTTTTTACGATTTCATACATTTCTTGAATTCTTTGACTAATAGTATCCATTTAGCAAATCGATTACTTATTTCTTTTGAAGTTTAGTTTGCGCAATATTGTCGCGAAGCTAATTAAAATGATTCAACAATATTTTGTGCTTCATTCAAATAACGAACGGAATGGGAAAACCGATAAAAAACTTCATGCTATACGGTTCAAATTTAGTGCTATCCAAATTTCAAGAGTAGCCTATATTTACATTGTCAAGTGTGTACACTGTTCTTCCTGATTTTGAACTGCTTTATTAAAATTACTTCATAATATATGACTGATATATACAGTATATGCTAAATAAATTGTCTCAGGTCTTCGGAAATATCAAGAATATCCATCCAAAAAGCAGTTGTTTCTCCTGAGACTAACCAAGTCCCTGTTGTTGAAGCTGTTTAAACTGCCTTCATAATGTATCCAGCGGTTCCATTTGGTTTAAAGCAAAAGAACAAAACAATTTGTTGACTGAAGTGCGGGCATTTTTCGTTTACATAAAAATTAATGTTCATAGTTAGAAAGAAGCGGTTTATTTATTTAATTGAAAAACACGATGACGACATTGTTTGAACACCTGTGTACACACAAAATAGGTTATTGATGCTATATTTAGGTGTTTTTTAACCTTGGGAAAGGTTATATTACCTGGGATAGTTGTATGTACAGTAAATTATATACGTTTAAAACGTTGAAACAGATCTCGGCCATGGCTTCTAATCATCTTGTGTGTTTGATCATCGCTGTAGTATTTGTTCAAAGTTTAGTGTCAGCTTGCAAACAAGATTTCGAAAAAGTAAGTATATGTTACTTAAAATAATTTTGTTGGTTTTGTGACACTGTCTAAACTTAGAAATAGCCATATTTATAATATTATGTACGTTTTATGTATTTCTTTAATCATTTGAAGACAGTTAAACACATTATGTGTTGTTTATTTATGCTTTCTAAACTTGCAACTTATTTGCTAATGTGGTTTCAGTACGATATGTAATATAATAATTATATTGACCAAATTAACTAAAAATAAATTTTTTTCCAAATAATTGGTTACGAGAAGAATTAATTTTATTAAAAACATTACAAGTATTTAAAAAAAATTAACAATTATATAAATTATGTTTTATTAGTAAATCCCCGTGAAAAATCACTGGTTTATTAATCAGATACACATCAGAAATAGATCATTTATTCAAAAAAACAACAAACTTTATCTAGGCCTACCTAACTATAGGCCAGTCGCTAGGGGTAAATTTAGACCAAAAGTTCCAGTAATTTACAATACGGCTGATTTATTTTTTATAAGTACATTAAAGTATGTAGATTAACACTAAAAAAAGTTTACCAGTCTATCAATTTCCCAAAGTCGAAAGAAAATCGATTATCATTTTTTTTTCGATTATCCTTAATATTTTGAACTGGGATGAAGATAAAGAACAATATAAAATACCACCGTGTAGGGGAGGTATTTTTCAACAAAAAAGAACATATGTATTTATTTTGTCCGAGCAATTGTTTGACTGGAAAAAATGTTATTTTTAAAAACGAGGCGCTTGAAAATAGTCATCTGTTTTACCTATCTCGTTTTAACTATAACGCCTTTGGATTCAACGACTCCATTTTTGACATTTTTGAACATATCGATTTAAAATTTGGTACAGAAGTTAAAAACACAATTGTTTTTTTCTATACTTATTTTAAAAACTATATTTAAAAAATTGACTAATAATCTGCAGCCGATTACTCAAGCGTTTTGATGAAAAATCTAAAAACGTTTCTTGTGCTTTGAAAAGTAAATAATAAAAAAGGTTTATACTCCTTGACTTGTTTGAATCTATATATTTAACTTGTAAAAAAAATTTCAGGTTGATATTTTGAAAATTTTATAAATTGGAGCTGTTTAAAATGAATTAGTGGGTCCGGTACTCCTAACATCGAAAAACCCATTGATAAGTCAAGTGGTTCTAGATCGGGTAATTTTCAAGATAACAAGCTGAGACTCAGCATAAATGTTTAAAATATATATTTTAACTCCTATGTCAAGATATATTAAAATTCGGCCAATTTAGAATGAGCCAACGCTTCATATATGAATGTGATTTCCCCCTTTTAGTGATTTGCACTGCTGCAAAATACAAACCTGCATTATCGACCAGACAAACCAATGCTCGGACGAAAAAATAGATATGACCTTTTTTGTTGAAAAATACTTCCCCTACACGGTGGTATTTTTTATGTTTCTCTATCTTCATCCCAGCTTGAAATATTAAAAATAATCGAGAAAAAAATGATAATCGATTTTTTTCGACTTTGGGAAATCGATAGACTGGTAAACTTTTTTTATGTTAATATACATACTTTAAGGTACTTATAAAAAAAATCAGCCGTATTGCAAATTACTGGTAGTTGTAACCTATACCGACTGGGCTACTATGCAAACGGGGTTTTTAACTCGGTAAATGTGTACAATTATAAGGACTATTATAAAACTGTAGGAATATTTGTTAAGATTTTGTGTTTATGGGTATTATTATATATATTTAAAGAAAGATACAAATATTATCTTTTAATTGCCTTTTATTTAATATTGATAGATCAAATTATTTAGAAGTTATTAATATTATAGGCTATATTATTGATTGAAGTTGTAAACATAACCCCAAAGTATAATCTGCGCTAGGTTTTGTTTGCGTATTACAGATGATGGGTGAAATCAGCTGTTATATTATTAAGTTAAACCACGGTATATAGAATTCTAACGGTGGTGTTCACGAGTGGATGCGCAATAACTCGTGACGTCATCGGGACCAACTTTCTCATAAGCTCCATAAGCTTATCATGTAAAAATTGAAGAGCCTTATGTAAAAATTGAAGAGCCTTATGTAAAAATTTAATAACTTTAAAAATATTTAACCGTTTTTAATAAAATTTTAACCACACAAAGAAAACATATCTTTAATAATAATATGAAAAAACCAGATTGTTACAACACATTTTAATACCTTTACTGATAAGCCTATAAAAATTACTTTCCGATATCTTTATTCGGTGAAAAATTGTTTGTTCATGTCTTCAGTAAAAATTGAATAACTTTAAAAATATTTAACCGATTTTAATAAAATTTGAACCACATATAGAAAACATATTTATAGTAACAATTTAATAAAATCAGGTTGTTAGAACGAATTTTAATACCTTTACTGATTAGGCCTATAAAAATTACTATTTAAAATTCGACAAATGGTGAACAATATTTTTTTATTTTGAATTATTTTACATTTATTTTAATTGTGTATTGGGATAGGAATATAATAAGTTATAGAGAACTTTATTGTGAATCCAAATCTTTTTTAATATTTAAAATCCAATTTAAACAGGCCAACATGTGGGCATTTTACAAACTATAAATCTGACAGCAAACAAACTTAAATGGGGAACCTTTCTTTGTTTTTTGAGAAGTTGAACATATCAAGCTAAAATATCTGTAAATGGCCGCCATAGGCTGCCTGTACCTTACGATGGTTTTGGATTTTAATAAATTCTGGATTCTGAATCAGCTGATATTGAACCTCTTTACCAACTTGGTTATTATTACGAGTGATAAATTTGTAGTTTGTCACTTATTTCCTCTGAAATTATAACAAAAAACGTATTTCTTGATATTTAAAAGTTATTTGTCTACATAAAGTTTTATTAGTGTTAAGAGTATTTTTTATGGAAACGTTTTTCCATTGGTTCAAAACGTTTCCTTAAAAAATTCTTCCGCTCAGTTAGAGTGTTTTACAACTGTAGGCTACACCACTTGAACTGTTGAACGGTTAGTCGCATATATACATATATATATATATAACACCAAGAATAAAAAAGACTTTAACTTGTAAAGTCTAAAATCATTATAAAATTCAGTGTTCCATAAGACATTCGAAAGTGTACCGCCATTTTGGAAAATGGCGGCCATTTGAAAATATTTTATCTACGTTTTTTTTTAGATTTCCTAAAAACAAAGAATGCTTCCCTATTTTGAAGTACTCGGTCAGTGTTATAGTTTACAAAATAGCAGTGGTGGCTCATTTAAAAAAAGCCCTGCAATGAATTAACACAATACTATTACTCTGATTCTAGTGTACTGGCAATAGCGACTGCTGCACAAAACGCTGCGTTGACGGTGTGTGTGGTGGGTGCAAGTGGTGGGGCAGTTTAGTAAGTATGGAGTGTGCAAAACAATAAAACAGTATAATAGACTAAACCGTTGCGTGCATTACACGCCAACAATCGATCGAAATATAATTTTACGTAATATTTAGCATAGCTAAAACAGTATACATATACATGTAAACGCTATGATTTAGGTTCATACAATTATAATAAATATACAATAATTCGACCAAGCAGCTGAACCGCTGACGTGAGTTGAGCAAATTTCCAAAATTAAGTTTATATGTATTAAGGTTTCAACCAACTATTTGGAAAATAGGTCTATTCACGACGGTGCTGAATAGCTGCAAAATGGTTCGCACGCCATTCCGCATATTGGGAGTATCTTCAATACACAAAGCATTGCGTGCTTCGCACGCCATTCCCCGTATTGGGAGTACCTTCAATACACAATGCATTACGTGCTTCGCACGCCAACCCCAAGGTAGAATCCCCACAGGGCTTTGAACCAGATACTTCTATGGTATTTTACGTTTTGATCGATTTTGGGAGAACCAAGCGAGCTATAAGGTCGCGTAAAAAATCAAAATGTGCCGAACACCATCCTACATTTATATTTGTAGAAAAAACTCAAAAACAAATTCATTCTCGTAGGAAAAATCTCAAACAATAGTTACTTCCGGTCAAAACACGTGCTTCCGATTGTTGGATTTTTTTGGCTATCGAACTAACGTAGACAACCAACATGTGTACCAAATTTGAACCAAATCGGACTTAAAATGCGGCCGCTAGATTGCGAACACATATGTATATATATGATTTTTAATGACACACCAAAACGTCTTCTGGAGACCATGATCAATAGCTTATTTGCTACTCCCAACCTTGGGCCACTGCAATAGCTCATTTTTCCTAAGGAAATTCGCTAATAAAAACTGCTTAAGTTTTAATTTGTTAAATTGTAAACATGTTGATAACAACAATGGTGTCTCATGTTAATTTAAAAAAGAACAAAACAGTTTGTGTAATTTGTAAGGTGTTATGGTAACAGAAAATGTACTATATTTGTAATTTTATTATTTTTAACCTGGAAGAATGGTGTCTCATGTTAATTTAAAAAAGAACAAAACAGTTTGTGTAATTTGTAAGGTGTTATAGTAACAGAAAATGTATTATATTTGTAATTTTATTATTTTAAATCTGGACGTAAGTTCATGTAAGTCACTTAGCCGAATATAGTTTAAAAGTTTATATTATAAAACCAAAATTGAAATACATTTGCAAGCCTAATTAATGTATTAGAATACATTAATATACAGGCAAATACAATTACAGTACAATAGAAAGAATTTGGTATGGTAGGTTTATTTCACTTATTAAATGTAATTCATTCTAATAATTCACCTCTTTTTCTCTTGCTTAAATCTCATAGTGGTAAGTTAACCTATTTTATATTTATTTTTTGGGGAATTTATTTATTTTATTATTTTATCTTTTCTGATTTAGGCGATACAAAACTGAATTCTTTTTTTGAAATATCTTTTTATTGGTTTTCATTAATTCTATTTCTGAAAAAAAGTGGAACTATAACTAATTTAATTTAATTACAAATGAAAAATATGGACCAAGACCGCGATTTGAACCCAGGACCTTTAGCATTCCGTGGTAACGCCCTACCAACTGAGCTATCCTGATCACTCCAGACTGTAGGCTGCAAAAACAATTTAAATTGTGTTCTACGTCGCATATGCGAGGTATTCAGTCTATTGGTTCAATAAATGCGGTAAAACCGTACAAGTGAGATAAAATAGAAAAATATCTGGAGTGATCAGGATAGCGCAGTCGGTAGAGCGTTACCACGGAATGGTAAAGGTCCTGGGTTCAAATCCCGATATTGGTCCATATTTTTTCATTTGTAATTAAATTAAATTATCCCTTCCTGAGGAAGCGTGTAAGCAGGTAAATTATTACAAATTAAAAATAGTAATAACTAATTGTTTGATTGTTAAAAGAAAACTTACTATATTCAAATATTTTCCTAACTTACTGTCATTAAATTATGTAAACTGAAACTCAAAAATCAATGGAAACATAGACAAAATTTCTAGGAATTCGACAAACACATCATATTATTCGTGAATGATTTTAGGTGGGAAATCTAGTTTGAAAGGGAAATGGTCGTAGAGATTTAGGGTCAAGATTTGGCATTCATATACCTTTCATAAGATTGCAGTTAAACTTTAGTTAGTTGTTGTGGGCGTTATTGAGTTAGTTTGGAGCCAGTTAATGAGTTAAAGGATCGTAGCGCTTCGGGCTCACTATTTTGTGTCAACATTATGAAAATACCATGCAATAGCGAAGCATTACCGGGTCCACTAGTCAAAATATATGTGGTTTTATACGTTCTAGAATATATTGTTTACGTTATAATATGATTATTAAAAAATAATTATTAAAAATGTTCGCAGAAGGCTAGATTAAACACCATTATTAATTTTGCACATTAAATAATTCTTAAACTACTGTAGACTAATAAATTATTAAAAATAAACTGTATGCATTGTTAAAGTGTCGTGGTGATGATGAGTGCTGCAGCGGAACCTGTGCGATTTTTGTCTGTACCTTATTTCCATTTCCTACGGCTAAAACAACTATTAAGCCCTGCAACCCTTCAGGAAGTAAGGTAAATATACACATTATTTTTATATAGCTGTTGTAAAAGTATTTTCAACAATAAGGAATTGTCCAAAACAGAATTTTAATTCGTATTGGTGCACAGTTGTTTGGGCATGGCGAAACGGAAACCTCTTAACTTCTTAGAAATATTTTAGTAAAATTTTGCAATGTAACAAGGAAATAACTATAAATCTCAATTTCAAAGGAACTCATGGCCATCATACGACAATTATCACATAAATGCTTTTTATAATACTGACAGTGTTATTTTATCCTCCCTTAAAATTTAGTGGGTGGAAGAAGTGGTAAACATTCATAAACAGTTGTTAAAAACAGCTAATAGAACGTAATATATTTAGGTAAGAAAAAACCATTGGGTGTGCTTAAGACCACACGTTGGAAGATGTAACTTCTATGACCGATTTATATTTTTAATAGTATTAATAATAGAGGAGAATAAATGTCAACAAATTACACAAGTCAATATATTGTCAAAAAATATTATATCATATTTTGAAATAGCATAATTATAATATAATAATATAGTAATATTATTATAGTTATAATATTACTATGTAATAATATTATTATGTAACAATAATATTATTGTATTTCTTTAGTGACTAATGATTTTGAGTGAGGTATTAATACAATCTAAGAATAATTCAATATATAAGGGATAATTATAATAATATTAATTATAATAATAATATTATAATAACGTATTATAATATGTTATGTATCGTATATCCCCTCTCCACGCGCTTACTTGTCTATATACACTATTAGCTGACAGGACAATGTTCGCTATTGTTACCATCCAAAAAGGTGAAACTATGTGGAAAGCGTACTGAGCCTAAATTATGGATGGCACATACATTATGTTTATAAAATGTAAAATTTACCAGACACAAGTCTTACCTTAGCGAAGTCGAGATATCTGAAATGTTCCTTGACAGGTTATTGGATAAATACAATTAATGTACACATTTATAACAATAAACTTTAGTTTATTAAAAAAAAAATTGATACGCCCTTAATTATAATAAAAGATGAAATGATATACGCCCCAAAAATATGGTAACAGATTGTTTTATTTAGTTCCCTCCCTTACAAAAAAAAAAAAAAAAAAAAAAAAAAAAACCCCCCCCTGTATTTAATTATATTATTTAAATTTAGACTTAGTTAATCAAACAAGGAAAGAAAATTTGCTTATGGCACACATGGTCTTAAACATTAGTTTATACAATAGTACTTACAAAATAATTTGGTATATTCTAAGTTGGCCAACGTTTATAAAAAAAAATATATATATATGCGCATTATATGTAAAAAGAAAAACTGCAATTCCAAAAGAAGTATTAACAAAATAAAATAATATAAAATTTTGTACTTAAAGTATTACAGAAATTATGACGTCATTATATTTATTGAAAGAAATTTTGATTTCTGACCCTTGGGGTCCGTAGTGTTAAAAATAGGTACCTCACCGCCCTTATTATTTAATAATTAACATATATATTACAGAATCATATTATTTTAATTACATAAAAATTGTTTAAAAGCCTTTTTATATTTCTGAAAGTCACTAAGTTTTGCCAGTTTATTATAAGTTCATAGTGATTATAATAGCCTTTTTCTGTTTATTTTTATAATAAGTTATTAATTAAATGATCGCACTTTTTCTTTGAAACAGCGTAGAAGTAAGCTGTAGTAGCGAAGGTGAAGTTCACATTTAATTATAGGTGGATATGCATTAGAAGTCGAAGTTAAACTCAGGAACTTAAACCAGATTTCTCTAAAGGACCAGAACATAATATAGGCATTAGTTGTTTTATATAGCCAAAAGTAAAATATTATGTTAGAATAAAATTACAGCATGTTTACAGCAGCCATGCTGTAATTAGTCCTGTTGTAATTTGTCTTAACATGTCAATTTGATCTAATATGACTTTATAATTTACAATTTTCACTAGTAATTAAAAGATCAAGTGTTAATTGGTACAAAGTTACACTTTGGCTCTGGCAATCTAAAAGAAATATGCTGTTTTAATTACTTGCTGAATTATAATTGGCGCAGAAATTCTTTAGAGCATAGTTTATAATTTATAGTTAACTTTACATGAACTCACTTCAGTTAAATTGTCTATTTTCCAGGCTAATCAGTTAAAACACTGTTCAGGCTATATTTTATAGTTCAGGCTTTACAAAATATCAAAATTTGTGGGGTTAATTAAAATTATAAATTGCCTTTTACAAAACACAATAGGTTACACGCAACAAACAGTAACTAATATTAACAACATTGAAATTATGGAAATATTCAGATATCCGTGGACTATATGCTACATATTAAATAAAATTAATTATTTTACCTGGTTTACGGCTTATTAAAGCATTTGGTAAAGAAAACTCTCTACATGATGTGAAAACACAAGAAGCAAAACGTTAGCTTCTGCACTGCGTTGTTAGTCAAACTGATATGATAAAGAAAAATGGCGAAGGTACTGTGGACGGCAACCTCGTGGAAGCTACGGGTCCAGTTAGTGCTGCCGGCGTGTGATTCATTTACTACAAAAATGTCGGTGGCGCCTGCAAGCCGGTGTGTATGTACGCCCCAATGTATAAGTGTATGATGGAAAGTAAGATTTCGGGCAAATATAGTGTAAAAACGTTACACTATTGCAATAATATGGTTACCTACAGCAAATGTTACATCTTAAAGTATTTTAGCTGATTCTGTGCGTATTTTAAGAAAATTTGTTTTTTACCGCTTGGCTATGTGCGTTTACGCGATTTGTATTAGAAAAACGCTTTCTTCTTTTTTTTCCTCGTTTTTTGGTATTTGTTGTGGTGCTACCGAACTGCATCAGATGATGATGTACACTGTTCTGATAGGGTTGGAAGTTGAGCAATTTGGAGACCATCGTCTAAAACCTGGGATTGGGAAGCTGACTGTATTTCCTTCACACTAATATCCATTGTGTTGTCAGGTAAATAAGGTGTGAGAGGAATGAGAACATCAAAGTGGCCTCTCGTCAGTTCCCCAGTAAACCTTAGCATACCTTCTCCCTCAATCGGTTCGTCAAACTCTTCCACAACAAATAACCATCTATGTACACCTAATTCATAAAAAATATCTCGGATGCTGCTTGAATCTCACAGGAGGTTCCAAAAGTTACCGGTTTGCTCGTATCCGCGATTAATTCTTTTTTTTTTTTTTATATCTCCTGTTACTTTTAAAGCATGTGGTTTGAACCTGTGCCAATTGTTTGAAACATGACTAACAACTCTGGTCCTCACCTCAAACAGAAGTGAATCACTGCCATGTGCAATTAAAGCTAAAGAGTAGAATAAGCATTGGCCATCTGGCCTAGAATCTACTCTGTAAGGAATATATACTCCATTAACGTGTATGACTTCCATTGTTTTAATATGAAGCTAAAGTTTATATTAATTTAAGTGAGTAATAATATATAAACAGTAAAACCATGTAAAATATAACTTTGTCAAAGTGTACAACATGCACTTCAGTTAGACAAATATCAATCTTCCTTACAAAATTTAAAACGCACAAATATAATATTTATAATACCAATTAATATAATTATCCCTTACGTATTTAATTATTGTTAGAACTTTATGTAGAGTGCGTACACTAATACCTCACTCAAAATCATTAGCCACTAAATAAGTAATGACTATTTTATAATGGTCACTATCTTTGGCATACTTATTGTAATATAATATTATTATAATATACTAATAATTTAATAATTATAATAACGTATTATTAAATACTATGCATCTTCTGTTCCCTAACCACGCACTTACTTGTATATATATAACATGTATTTCCTATTCCTTCACGCTCTGACTTGTGTCTGCGCAAAAAAGTTTGCGTGACGCGAGATTTCAGAAACACAGTCAAGCGAAAGTGCCCAACGGGCCAATAGAAGTTATCACATCAAAAGTCAACAACCGATAGATAGCAATAAGTACGAACTCAAACTACACATACAAATAAAGTTTAAAATAAATCATGGATTCACTGTTCTGTAGATAGTGGTATACACACATAAACATGATTGGGATTGGGGTATCGGAGATGGGTTCACTTTACATAGATGTTCTCGTCTTAACGTTGGCTTTAAAATGAGGTATCTCACAAACAGGGTTGCTATTTAAAATTCTTTACTTACAACCTCCATTCCTTAACCGAATTAGAATAT
>JAGFPH010024372.1:0-11402 GCA_018207615.1 Philaenus spumarius
TAACTCTTTTTTATTTCTTTATTTAACCTTAATTTAACAATCTTACAAAAAACCCCTTTGTTCATGAAGAAAATTTCTTGAAATTTACCTTCATGAACAAACATTTACTATTTACTATGTCTTATAAAAAAAATTCAAAAAAAAAATATATATAAAAATCCCAAAATTCAAAATCCCAAAAATCAAAATTCCCAAAAAAAATCAAAGTCCAAAAAAAAAAAAGTTTTATCAAACAATGCACAGAAGATGAATTGATTTGTCCACCATCAAATAAACAAAGTACCATCTATAACAAAAATATTCAAATTAGTTTCAACATTTTACATATCAACTCATAACATTAAAATACAAAATCAAAAAATAACACTTCTTTAATCAATAAACCTTTTTCACAAACATCCATACTTCTTCATGATTTTAAATAACATTTCAAAGAAAAAAGCTTTTAATAATTAGGCCTACTTTAATAACAATATTGAATAATTCAAATTACACAATATCAAAATTCAAATATCATTCACACTTTCTATTCACACAACAAATTATATAAATAAAAAAAATTACTTCAACGCTTTATTCAAAACTACCCACCCCCTTCTTGTTCAAAGAAACTTCTTATTTGGCATTGCATCTGTCTTGTCATCTTATAAGAATAATACAAAATTATTATTATACCTTTTGTTGATAATGTATATCACTAAACCATTATCCTACATCTACGAAGGTTTATGATGCCTACAAACATATATCACCAGAGTTCACCTTGGCGGATGAACACTGGTTACTTGGCCGTTTTTTTTAAAGACACCTTACTTTGAAATCATCAGACATGGTTCAACGTTATTATCTCTTTGACCCATAACAGTGATATATTGAATCATGCCTGACTACATCCTGACCATGCAGGTTCACATAAATTAAATTATGTATACTTTTCTCATAATATAAACATTACAATATCATATATTATCAACATAATATACTCACTAGTCTACATTTACTATTATTTTATACATCTAACCTAAACAGTTACCTATCTTGGCGTAGAGTTGTTTTGCGTAATGTAGTAAAATATAACATTTAGTTTCATTCAACAATCTCTTTTTGTCTACCCTTCTGGCATCCTTCTTTCTTGTTCTCTTCTAGTAACTGGCAGGACACTTATGCTGTTTATGAGGATGACTTGTCTTTGGATATGTGCCAGTTGATATCTATGTCTACTTAATTCAACACAGACCCGACATACACCTTCTAACTCATCAACCCCCTCAAGCATTGCCTATAATCCTCTGTTGTTTTGCCCTTCTATTGGTTGAATGAAATCCTTTCATCCAAACATTATTATTATCACTAAAATATTTACACTTACATTTAACTTCAACTTGAAACTAACTTACAAATCATAACATTATCAATTGCATAATTTTTTAAGATATTTAACTTACTCTACAACATGAACTAATCTTCTTTAAATCAACTAATTTGTTTCATTATTCTCAAAACTATTTAAAATTTGTATTTTCAGGCAATTTTAATTTTATTAGGCCTAGCCTATACTTCAAAATTTGCACTAACTCTTCTATAAATTAATCAACCAATAACCATTTAAACTTTCTTTAATCAATTTTCTTTCTTAAATAACATTTATTTTAATCTTTAACTTCAAATTTCTGTATACACCAACTTGAGAGTCCTTGTCGATTTCATTTGTCTTCAAACTAACAGTTCTATCCTTCAAATATCCATTTCATTTCAGCAAAATTATCTAACCTCAAATTAACTTCAACCTCTTCATAAATTAACGACGATTCACCTTCAAAAACTCGCAGATACATAATCATAAAACTTCCTATTCGAAGACCTCTTCTTCCAAAAACACGTAGACACCATATAATTATTCCATAACGACGATTCATTTCCACAACGTAGACATAACCTTAAACTTCTCACATAACGACGACATTAATTCCCTTTCATAAACATAACTTCCAACCTCTTACTACTGACGACCATAATTAACTTCGTAGACATAACCTTTAATTAATTTCTTACAGATTTATTTTGCTTCCATTTAAATTGTTTTGATGACGTGACGTAGACTATTTTTCAGTTCAACTCTATTAAAATTCTTAATGATCCTCTTTCGGACAAAACCTTTTAATTATCTTCTACCTTTTATTAATTACTATCAAAAAATCTTAACCCCCTTTCAAGCTCGTTATTTAAAATTAAAAACTTATTAACTTCCTTAAAAAAATTTATTCATCTCTTTAACCAAAAGTTATTAATTTAAAATTGCCTTTATTTTTATTTAGAAACAAATTATTTATTTAAATTCAACTTAGTATACCATAGAATCAAACTTCCTCACCATATTTATCACTAATTTTACTAAAAAAAACAAACAACTTATCCTAGGCTACTTTGTCTAAATTTTACATTAACACCACCACTCTTACGTGTAGTCTTTTTTACGCCTTCTAGCCGGCAACTTCAAAATATGTAGACCTAGTCTACTTCTCATTATATCTACTACCCCCTTTTTAACATCAATTTTTAAATATCTCAACTCATATTCCATCTTTAACTTTTGCCTTTTATTATTTGCCTTGAACATCTTTTTCATTAATTTCAAACAATATTTCATAAGCCTAGGCCCATTCTTATCATATGTCTCGTACAATGTCTTATTAACTTTGCCTTTAAAATTCAAATCCTGTCCATTAATTAAATTCATTTCAAAATCGTTAGCATATAAATCAACCTTCTCAAAGACATAACCTTCAATCTCTTTTCCAGCCTTAAAAACATTATTTTCATTTAATTCTTCAACATTACCATTAACTTGTTTAACATCACTAGTCACTTCTACAAATTTATTATTCACTTGAACAAAATTACCTTCATTATTAACCTTTTCATCAACATTTGAACTCCCAAACTTTTGACACATTATAACCACATCTTGATTTAAATCAACAATATTACCATTAAGTCCATCCAATTTTTCACCTAACCTTTCAAAATTTTCTTTAATTTCTGGATTAAATTCATCCAATTTTCCATCTAACCTTTGAAAATTTTCTCTAATTTCTTGATTAAATTCATCCAATTTTAAATTCAATTTATTATTACTTTCTTTAAGTTCCTTAAATTCTTGTTTATTTTGATCCAACTTAAAATTCA
Source organism: Philaenus spumarius (assembly GCA_018207615.1). Taxonomy (NCBI): domain Eukaryota; kingdom Metazoa; phylum Arthropoda; class Insecta; order Hemiptera; family Aphrophoridae; genus Philaenus; species Philaenus spumarius. The sequence goes on from JAGFPH010024372.1 coordinate 3,187, forward strand.
CTTTGTCATTACTTTCTTTAAGTTCCTTAAATTCTTGTTTATTTTGATCCAACTTAAAATTCATTTTGTCATTACTTTCTTTATTTTGATCAAACTTTAAATTTATAAATTCCTTAAATTCTTTCATAAAACTAAACATTTCGTTAACATCTATTTCCGATTTTACTCCTACAACAGAATCTACTTTGTTATCAACATTTTCTAAGTCTAGGCTAGTATCATCTTTCTTAACCTCATTTTCTATTGACTGATCCAATGCCAAACCTGAGTCATTAAATTTTTCTGTATTATCCATTTTAATAAAATGTACTTTCCCTTAATTTGTTTAAACAAAATCGCAATATTATTATTTTTTTTTTATTTATTTCAAACAAAAATCAGTCGCTATGTTTCACCATCCAATTCAACCTCAAAATCCAATTCCAGCTTTCGTTATTTCAGGTCCCAAGTTCGGGCGCCATTTTATAACGTTAGGCGTTATAAAAATATAAAAATGAAAAGTGAAAAGTGAATTTAATATAACTTGTTAAAAATAATTAATAAAATAATTGTTTTTTAGGTTAAGCCTATACTAGTTTTCTTTACCTCTTGTCTTCTTACAACTCAGGATCGTGGAGTTCCTGAACAAGTACTCGCTGGAATATAGGATAGTGAAATTAAACTCTAATGGTGCACATAACAACTGATTTTTTATTGGCCGCTTTAGCCCTGCATGGTTCTTTTATATCGAGTTACAAAAAGAATTTTTTACAATCTTATAAATCACTTTGATTAAAAATGTAGCCAAACAAATATCATAAATCAATTTAAAATTAAAAAAAATATATGGTACAAATAGATATGTAATACTTACGTAAAAGGCAGACACATAAACTAATTAATTTAAAAAGAAAAAGAAAACCCCACTCGCTGCGCAACACTTTCGTAGCTAGTTCATGTTCAAATTACTTTCACATTATTTATTTAGAAAAGTTCGCCGATCGTAGTGTACACCATTGTCAATGATAATTATTAGTTCTCGTAAAATTGAAATCAGTTCACAAAAAACAACACCCTTTACGACTTGATTAACAATAAATCAATGTTGATTAAATAAATGTTACATATTTAAACTTTTTAACAATGCGCAGTGCGCAACACTTCAAGCATCCTTACAGCTTGGACTCGAGTTGACAAGTGACGTTAGCGTCTTTCTCTACCGCTCAGAAACGTCTGACGACATAGATGTTCAAAGTTGCGTCATATCTTTGGGTTGCTAGCTGTGCTTTCTTTCTCGATCTTGCAGTTTGAAATGAACGTAGACCTTTCTTCTAGGAAATAGCTTGCAGGTGTTCGCTTCTTATCTCGTCTAGACTGGTGTAGACGTTGCTTTTCTAAATGCGTCTTGAAACTCGTAGCCTATACTTTCCGCGTCTTAAAGTCATTGCATAAACTGTTTATTCTTTAAACTCACATATAGATTGAATATAATAATTACTTTTAATACTTGTCTGCCTTTTACATTTATTCAAATTAATAATTAAATTTACATTTAAAATTTTATCTGCCTTTATGAAATATTGAACCGACTCATGTCCTATGCATTTTTCCTACCCTTTACTTTTAATCGTGAAGCTTTAGTTTAACTCTTTTTTATTTCTTTATTTAACCTTAATTTAACAATCTTACACGATATCCTTTTTTTTAACAAACAAATTGTCTCACTCTTGTCTGACTTGAAGTTTAGATTCTCCGTGACATCTATAAAGAATTTGTTAAAAGATTCCGCAATGTGCATGGGTTGGTCAATTACCTCGCCACCTTTAAGCAAAATTATATTACAACTTTGTTTGACATTGGTCTTTCCAGTTTCAACCCGAACAATATTCCACATGTAACGTCTAAAAATATGCAGATATCGTTAACATTTTTGTTCTATCATTCAAGACAAAACAAAAATATTTCGCACATCGCTTGGAAACACGTTTTTTATGTTTTTATTGAAGCACTTATTTACGTACCTGGACATGAAGTTCTAACGGTATAGGACGTACACTCGGATGAAAGTTAAATGTCGTGTTAGGACTGCAGCCAAGCCATTGGGCTGCATCTCTGGCATCAGCTAAAGCTGAAGACAGTGCTATTATCCTCACTTGTTTCTCCAGTTGTGAAGAAATATAACGCATTCTTGAACACACTACTTCAAGCACGGGACCGTCTTCACCTCCAATTTGCTGTAATCAATTACCATTACACGTTAAGTATAGTGTAATCAGAATACTTTATTTGTAGAAGCTAAATCAAATTGGAATGATAGAACTAACCCTTCTCGCGCTACGGAAATTTCGGACCCCTCACACTGTAACGCTATTTACCTTCAAACAATTAAGTTCTCAATAAGTCAACACTAATTTTTTATTTTCTTATACCAAAAAATGAGACGTGGGAATAAAAAATAGTTTTTTAAAAATCAAAGTTGGTTTATTTGACAGCAAAATAAGTAAAAAAACACTACACAATTAGAAAGAATCAAGCTCGTGAAACCCACACTGCTTTATTATGTATTGTGTAGTTAGGTTATTATAAAATATTGTTAGAATTGAAATTAAAAAATATAACAATAGAACATATAACCATGGTTGTTACATTGCTTTTACAGCTCAGGGTGTGGTATGGTACCCTTTGAAACACGCATATGGGTGTAGGTTGGGCCGCCCGGTGCAGGTCTCGCAAAGGTAGATCGTTTCCTTTCTCATTCCTTGGGGCTGAACGCAAACAACACATCTACCAGTACCCTTTTCTCTCCTTGCCATAAAGTGTTTTCTGCCAAAAAAACAATAAAACAACAAACGCAGTATAGTTTTGCACGGAATCTGCACGAAACTGACTTGCGAGTTAGTTCGTCTACAGCGTTAGCGTCGCTCGAAACAGAGCATTAGTGGTGTAGCGCGCCAACTTGGGTGCTCCTCCCACAACAGTCGGAGTTCGGAGTCGACCGCCATTATGTTTTTTAACCAAGGGATATGTTACCCAATAACTGCTGCACTCAAGCGGCAAAACTGAAAACTATTTAGTCCTGGCAATACACTCAATGTTTAAAAGCGAGTATATTTGTCCACAGCGTTTTGAGCAAAGTCAAACTTAGCGGTTATATTCGACAAGATTAATGACACGACGACTGAAGGGTTAAAAAGACAATCAACCGTATGTTTTTCTGAAATAGTACGGTATTTAAATGTGAGAGATAAAACTTGATAGAGGAAAGCACTTGTACCTAATATAATAATATGAGGTGCATGAGTTTTTAAAGTCATAGGAACCATTAGCTGCTGCCTACCAGCCATTAAGTATTAGCACAACAAAACTATAATTGCATTAACCTTACCTGCAATTCATCCACAATAAACAGTTGAACGTTTTGAACATTTTTCCTCTGTTTCCATCTCCTAGATAGCACATCCCATTTTTCAGCAGTACAGATTATAACTTGGCCTTTTGCCAATAGCTGCAAAATAGGAGAAAAAAAATTAATCCCGAGTTTAAAAAAATGTATACCATTACTACATTATAGTGGAAGAAGATAATTGCTGTGAAGAAGATATCTACAATTACTGATTCTAAAGCTACGAGTATTTCTAGAAAAATGTTGATCAGATGATTACAATACAGATCATACTCGTGTGGGATTTCACTGCTTGTACTCGGTACAAACAAAGTTTTGTACACACAGACATGAAACCGATCAAGTATTACAGACAATACAATATAGAGAAACCTTTCTAAACTATATCAAGTAAGAATAATTCGACCACGCAGCTGGACCGCTGTCGTGAGTTGAGCAAATTTCCAAAATTAAGTTTATATGCCTATGTTTTAGGGTTTCAACCAACAATTTGGGAAATAGGTCTACTCACGAAGGCGTTGAACAGCTGTCTGTGTGTATGCAATATATTAGTAGAATTTGCGCCTAGTGGCCTCGCGAGTTTACACCACTTGGCTTCGAACCGAGTACTTTTATGGTATTTTACGTTTTGATCGATTTTGGGGAACTAAGCGAGCAATAAGGTCACGCAAAAAAACAAAATGTGCAGAATAATATCCTACATTTATATTTTTAGAAAAAACTCTAAAAAATTTCATTCTTGTAGTAAAACTCTAAAAAAATAGTTACTTCCGGTCAAAAAAACGTACTTCCGGTTGTTGGATTTTTTTGGCTAACGAACTCGTCCGAGCGACATAGACAACCAACATGTGTACCAAATTTGAACCAAATCGGACTTATGCGGCCGCTAGAGTGCGAACACATATGTACATATATATATGATTTTTAATGACACCCCAAAACGTGTTCTAGGGACCATGATCGGTGCTCATTTGCTACTTCCGACCTTGGGTCTTACCATAAGGGCCACTGAACTAGCTCATTTTTCCTATGGAAATTCGCTAAAAAGTGTACTGTAATAAATTATTGTATCCACAACAAGACCATCTGAATTGAATTGCCTTTACTTTATGGGGGCAAAACAAAATATTACAGTGGAATCAGGGAGCACAGAAGACAAATGTGTAAAAGGTGCGCAGAACAGTAACAAATACATAGATTACAATTTACGACCATCATGATTCTAATGAACCACAGTTGTTCTTATCAAAACTTAACTATAAAAGGCCTAAATTACATAATGTCTGTCAAAAATGTGTGATTAAAATGGGATTGTAATTATATTTAATGTAAATTAACTATTTGTTATAACAATTGTTAGTCGCCATTTCGAATATTGATATACTAATTATTAGATATAGAACTTACCACCTTCAATATTCTGTTTTTTGTCGTTAAACGACGGCCGTTTCGGCTATTCAAGTTTTTGGTATTTGGTATTTGGTTTATTAGCCTCATTTGGTTACATTTCTTATTGAACATTTGAGTTGTCACATATCATGATAAAACATATACACAGAATAGAAATTAATACACATATACACATAATACACATACGACACAAGTAATAAAAATAAGACATATATAACTATATTAACAATTTCAAATTAATCATAAAATAAAACAACTACATATAAAATCCATTCAAAGCCCCAGGTACTCCTCCACCGAGTAAAATGCCCGCTTTACTAAGAAGGCCTTAAGTTTATTTTTAAAGGCTTTAATGCTAGGCACTTCCTTTATATTGTCTGGCAACCTGTTGTACAATTTGAGACCAGAATAGCGCACCCCGTCCTCCAACAACTTTAATCTATGTACTGGGTATTGAAGCATTTGCCGTCTCATGGAATATCCATGTTTGTACTGATCGACACCCATATAATTACTTCTAAAAAAGAGCAGGACATTCAGGATGTATATACAGGGAAGAGTTAAAAATTTTAATTTCGAAAATGAATTTCTGCAAGATTGCCTACCTTTTAAATTACAAATTATTCTTATAATTCTCTTTTGAATAGAAAAAATGTTTCCAGACTCTACCGAGTTCCCCCAAAGAGCAACACCATATTTCAGGTGAGAGTACACATATGCAAAATATACTGTTTTAATTGTATCCGGATTGGAAATACGTGAAATAGTGCGTAGTGCAAAACAAGCTGAGTTAAGTTTATTTGAAATGAAGGTAATATGTGATTTCCAGTTTATGTTTTCATCAATTACCACTCCCAGAAATTTTGACGAGCCTGTACTTGGTTCTAAATGATTAATTGAAATTTTGTCTTTTAATTGTTTACAACTGAACTGCATTAGCTGAGTTTTATTTTTATTAAGTTTTAGACCATTTGATAAAAACCAATTTTCTGCCATAATCAGTGATGAAGTAACCGACTTTTCTAGATTAATACTATTCTTCCCAAAAACCGTTAAAGTGGTGTCATCAGCAAACAGGACAGCTTTTGCTTCCCCAATATTATAAGGCAGGTCATTTATGTAGACCAAAAACAGTAAAGGACCCAATATTGATCCCTGAGGCACACCTCGAGAATTTATTTCCCAAGAAGAGCAGTGCAATCCGTAAGAGTCTGTATAGACTACTTTTTGCTTTCTACATGTTAAGTATGACTGCAACCACTCATTTGCCTTTCCACGAATACCATAATAGTTTAGCTTATAAAGGAGAACTGTATGGTCGACACAATCAAACGCCTTTGATAGGTCACACATTAGAGATGCTACATGCATGTTCTTATCCAGCGAGCGAGTTACAGCATCTAGTATATTATATATAGCAGATTCTGTAGAGAGGCCTTTCCGGAATCCAAACTGGCTCTCTGTTAAAACATTAAATTTATCAAAAAATTTCAAAATTCTGCTCAGAACTACTCTTTCAAAAATTTTAGACAAAACCGGTATTAGTGCTATAGGACGGTACGGTTTAAACAGATATTGAAGACGGTAAGCCCTATGTCTATTGATTAACTATTTGTGTTTTAAGATTGACAATAGTCCATGAATCTGTTGTAGTAAATGTGAATTGTACTAAAGATAATCACCTTGAGATCCGTTCCAGTTTCCCCAGTCAACAGTACAACTTTCTTGCCAAGAGTGGCCCCAAACTTATGATGCCAGTCTGCAAACACTATGTCTGCCAAGGCTTCTCTGGGAACCAAGTACACACATCTACCATCTGGATGTTGTGAGAGTAGTCGCAGGACTGCAAACTCCGCTATTGTTGTTTTACCTAAGCAAATAAAAACAGGTATCAAAAGAGCGTGTCAAAATTGCTTCTGCATAAATTAAGTACAGTAATTTTTAAAAGATTGCTTAACCCTCAAAGTGGCAGACTGCAGTCCCTCGGGCGCAAATGCAACTCGCTCGAACCTAAGCGAGAATTTGCATAATCGATAATTTAATCCACTCAAAATCATCCAATCGTAATAAAACCGGTACCGTTGGAAAGGTAATGAATTAAACTGTAATGTTTGTATTTACAACTTTTTCGTAGAACGTATATTTACATACGTAATCACCGTTTCAAAATTTTAGTACGCAAATCAGCTGTGATTCACGCGTCAATGAACCCCGTATACTGTCAAGACTTTGTCTCATTTTCAAAGGTCTGCAACTCCTCACAGAAGTCATTTATGAAAAAGACCATAATAGCATTGAATTCAGCAGACGATTCTCTTTAAAATTGTGTCTTCAAATCACATGTTACTTTGAAAACAGCTGTTCTACAGGATTTATGGTGAAAGCTTGTAATTGGTCATAGATTTGGCCAATATGCAAGCCTGTTCAGAATCGATTCTTACAGTCTTATTCGATATATCCCTAAAATGTACAATATATGGTTTTAAAAAGAAAACTTCACAGTTTTTATCTATGTCCAATCCAATACATTTAGATTTCATAGGTTGGTACCAATGAACTTCTAAAGCTTAGAACTCTCACAACTCGGCCGTAGTAGTTTGACGTCAGTTATAACATTTGTTTTGTGTTATTTTATGGTTATTACTGTTTATAAAATAGTGTTATATTGTGTTTTAGTTATAAATAAATAAGTGTAGATTGTGATTGAGTGAAATTAGGCTTATAACGTGTTCTAATAAAACGGTAAGTGAAGATATAAGGTTTTAGGTTAATTGCCGATTTCATATTTTTGATTTTTAATTACAAAATGTAAAGTTATTTGAAACTGGGTAGAATGCTATTCGATTCTACATTTCATTCTCGAATTTTTGGTATAAAAAAAAACATTGTTTGAAGTAAAAAATGTATAGGCCTAGTCACTTTGAAATTAGTCATGAATTGCAGGTTATGTACTAAAAACGTTCAAAATGTTATTTTGAACTAAACAATTGTGAAATTGAAATATATTTTTACATATTTCTATTTGGAATTAAATTATAAAACTTTTGTGTATTTTGAAAAAAATTACAAAAATGCTTTACTATTTTTTATGTAGACATAAAGTTGTTTTTTTCCTTCCGTTTCTGAACATTTTTTGCTTTCTAAGTTAATAACTTTTACAATTTCAAAAGAAACTAATTTTTAGTGGCATATTTGAATTCTTTGAAGTTTCTTCTACAAAAAAGCTATTGAACACTTTTGGATTGGGGTTCATTTACTATTTTTGGCGAATTTTTTAAAATATGCTTGCAAAACGCTACAAACGGGCTTTTAAATTTTAGCTTTAACGATGCCAGTTCTAGGGTTAAGCCTTTCAATGTAAAGCTTCCTACTTTTAGGAAATATTAGTAACTTTTATCATGTCCATAAAATTTCAGACTAAAAG
>JAGFPH010024376.1:0-11402 GCA_018207615.1 Philaenus spumarius
CATGTTTTCTATGTATGGTTAAAATTTTATTAAAATCGGTTAAATATTTTAAAAGTTATTCAATTTTTACTGAAGACATGAACAAAAATTTTTTCACCTAATAAAGATATCGGAAAGTAATTTTTATAGGCCTAATCAGTAAAGGTATTAAAATTTGTTGTAACAATCTGATTTTTTTATATTATTATTAAAGACATGTTTTCTATGTATGGTTAAAATTTTATTAAAATCGGTTAAATATTTTTAAAGTTATTAAATTTTTACATAAGGCTCTTCAATTTTTACATGATAAGCTTATGGAGCTTATGAGAATGTGGGTCCCGATGACATCACGAGTTACTGCGCATCCACTCGTGAACCCTACCGTTAGTATTCTATATACCGTGCTTTACAGCACTAGTTTAACACATGGTGTTAGGTAAAAAATACAATGTGCAAGTCACATAATCATATTGAGCAGTGATGAAAAAACCTGGTGTTACCCATCTTTTCTAAAAATTCCACAAACCTCTGTTTAATTAACTTCTTCGAATGAAAATAAACCTATTATTTATTAATTAAAACCCTTCATGGATTCTATGACTACAACAATCACAACAACTAACTAAGTGTTGCAAGGTCTATCAACATTAAGGGTCTGCTGTAATGGCGCCGTCTTGGATTTTTTCCCATAAGAGCAATGGTAAATTTCAAACCATTTATTTCGTTATTTTTTATCATAAAATTGTTTGCAAGATCTCATTTTAAGCACAGTCACAATACGCATCCGTTTTGGGTTTCACATTTTTTTACATTTTTTCTTTTGTCATGTAGTTGACATTTTTGAAGTACTGTACCAAGTTTGAACTTTTTTCTTTACACAATAAAAAATGTATAATTAAAAGTGAAACGCAAGCCGGATCCGCAATTTTATGAAGATATTCAGTTTTTTTTCAGCACTCAATTGCAGAAGATGGATTTATAAAATGGTTTGAAATGAGGCAATGTCAAAGCGCTCAGCTGCAAGAAATTGCACTGTTTAGATACGGCTATAGAGAGAAGCGCTTGCGTTTCCGGTTGCTTTCTCGTTTACTGGAGCAGACCCTTAGGCTACGGCCACGCTAGGCGACCTGGTCGCGGGTAGGTGCCACACTTAGCGACAGTCGCGGTAACACAATTGTAAAAGATGACTTCTTTGAATGAGGATATGATTGCTAGTGATTGCCGAATATCTTCTGAATAATTTGCATGTTTTCTTGCTTCAATTGTCTTATTGAAAATGCTTTAACAAAATAAAAGAGTACATTATTTATGTTGAATAAAAACCTAGCATAAGCTTTTGGCTTTTAGTCTTAGCTCTAGCTTTCGTTATTAAGTAAAAGCTTTTAGTCCTAGCACTAAGTACTTAATATTTGTTTAATATTTTTTAATTGTTTAAATCAAATAAAATTCTATTAAATAATGGATACTAATTAACACATACACCGCCCTTTGCTTATATGAGCCCGTCACCTATCAAATACGCCACCGTAAACTTTATTCATAACTTTTTATAGGCCTAATTATTAAACGGTTTAAAACTTTGTATAGGAATTCCGTTTTGTATAGTTTTTTTAATACAAATATTGTTTATAGGTACCAATACATTTTATTAAAATCACTTGAATATTTTTAAAGAAATTCAGTTTTTACGGAAGACATGTACCGGTACCGTACACTTTCAGATATTGAAAACGCGGGTTCAGTAAAAGTAAAACTCCATTTTCTCTAAAAATATTTACCAGATTTAAATAAAATTAATACTAGATATAAACAATACATGTTTAAACATACTGTACAAAAATTAAGTTCCTGTACCAATTTTTAGATCGTTTAACGATTAGGCCTATAAAAATATACCAATAATATTTACGGCAAAACGTGTTTGACTGTCTCCAACGCGTCTGTGTGTTATTGTGAAAATTTGGTGAGTTATTAATCAAATGACGTTACAGAAATTCTAAAATACTGTAAGTGAAAAACGTTTTTCATAATTTCTTAATCATCAGTGACAGCACTAAAGCACCTAAAATAGGCCTTTGAACGTATAACGAATGAACCTGGACTTGAACGTGCATTCTATTTCTCCTTTTCTACTTTGCGAATTTAATAAGTATTAAATTGTATAGTAAGATTGTGTATTGAAATAATAATACAAACTTAAATTCTTCATTCTTATCTTCATTTGGCAACTGCTACCAACCCTCAATATCAATTGTAGCAATTTGACATCTCTATTGCTGTAACCCTTTAAATTTATATCCCAAAGAGGTCTACGAAAACTAATTTCATTGATAAAAATATTAGTGTCAAAAGTCATGGTTATTCCAAAAAGAGAAAAGTGTTAACACTGAACTAGCATCAAAGCGCACATAAAGCAGGTGGAGCAGAGAAGGGTGGGGGAAGACATGTATCGACCTGTCGCCAAGCGTGGCCGGCTCCATAAGATAACATGGGGAGCGTATTTGTCGCCGCGACCAGAAAACGCTCTCGGTCGCGTTCTATTTGCTGTCGCTGGTCGCGGGTCACCTAGCGTGGCTGTATCTATATCATTCAATGCATTCCACTTTTTTTCTTTGTCGCAGCGACCAGGTCGCCTAGCGTGGCCGTAGCCTAAATCACGAAAACTAACTCACAGTGATGCCAGATCTATCATTATTGATCACGAAAACTAACTCTCAGTAATGCCTGATCTATCGACATTAATCACGAAAACGAACTCAGAGTTTTGCCAGATCCGTTAATATTAATCACGAAAACTAACTCACATTGCTGCTAGATCTACCAATATTAATCATGAAAAATATCTCATGAATGTTGGCAGGTCTGTTAATATTTTAATCACGAAAGACAAATGACAGTGTTGCCAAATCAATCAACAATAATCACGAAAGTTAATCGACAGTGTACACTATAACTAAAAGCTCTCTTGTATTTCATTGTTTTTTTTTTATAGGAAACTATATAGACCGAAGACGATATATCGTTTGGCCTGTCGATTTTTCGGGGGTTCAATCACAGCTAAATAATATTCTATGATAATGCCTTTATTATTATCTTTTACGTTAAAATATTGTACATTTAACTGACGTTTTTGTATGAAATCATTCGTGTGTCAGTGTTTAGAAGTTTATCCACGGCTACATCATATTCTATGATAATCTAAGAGGATGGAGAAGAACGGATCTAGAACCATAGAAGGATGTAGTACTATAGAAGAGAAGGAAAAGAGGGGTTACTCTTAGATTATTGTATTGGAAGATCACTAACAACAGAAGTTCCGCTGTATGGTCATGTCTTACTTGATAATTAAAACACTTACAATTATTTATATTAAGAATCACTGATTTCAGTTGAAAAAGGAAATTGCTAAACCTAGTGGAGTATATTATTTCAGCACCGGAGAAACCTCTTCAAACAAATCTAATACTGTTGTTTCAGTTTGGTTGAAAGATTGTGGTCCCGCCAAGGCCGGAGTTATCAGAACGATAATTCACGCTCGGGAAGACGTTTTGCACAACTTCATAGTCGTGGGTTCCTGTCTGGCGGACAATGTTTTGCCCAATACTGTGTTAGGATAGATTTCTTTATATAGTAAGCAAGCTTTGCGAGCTTGCTGCCAAATAAAAAGCTTCCTCCACGGTAAAAACCACACGTGGTTTTGAACCGGGTAATTTTATTGTAATTTACGATTTGATCGATTTTGGGGAGAGAGACCGGTAGGTAAAATAATAATAATAATGCCGCGTAAAAAAACAAAATGTGCAGAATAATCGTCTATATTTATTTTTTAAATAAAACCTCCAAAAAATCATTCTAGTACCAAAAAGCTCAAACAAATTTACTTCCGCTAAAAAACGTGGTTTCGGTTGTGTGGATGTTGTTTGTAACGAACTCGTCCGAACGACTTAGAAACCCAACGTGTGTACCAAATTTGGATCATAATAAATGCATTCAAGGCGTGCTCGTTCAGTATTATAGGCCTAACCTAAAATTGTGTTAAGCCTTTTTCGTTGATGTTTGTTTGTGTTTGCTTTTATTTTGTTAATCTTACATAAAAAAGCTGTTGGTTGTGAACAATAATAAACTGATTCTAAATTTTCTAAGTTGGTTGCTATGGTAATGAATGTAAATGCATTCAACAAACATGTGTTGTTTATCTTTTGAGCTGAATCAGCTGAGTTATCTGTCATAGGCCTGGTAGTAAATTTGCATGCAAAATTATTTTTAGCGTACGTCTATGACCCCATAAGAATGTAGGCCTACCTTTAAATTTTCGTATTTGTATCTTAAGTAATTTTTGCTCCACGTTGATTCTATGCCAACCATTCGGTCAGGACAAAGCCGTTTATATAAATAGATTTCATGTTATTTTATTGTCTATTGGTATTGTTTTCTCGTCTTTTTCAATTTAAATAGGCCTAAATATTTTGTATAAAAAAAGAAGAAGAATATTTAATTTGATAATAATGATGTGGTGATTTTGTCTAATATACTCTTCTCGTTAAAACATCGAATTTGTATTATTATAGTAAAAAAATCTGGTGTTTAAAATGGTCATCATGACGCCACGATTAAACACTTGAGAGTCAGCTGTGAGCCAGTCAGCTGTTGAATTACTAAACATCAGCTGTTTGGCTAAACACATGCAATTAACACAGTATTGAAACACTTCCTACAGACTTTCATCATACCTAAGAGCGGAGAGTAAGGAAGGTCGCCTACTTATCGGAATAGAAAGTGATTTTTTGAAAGTAAAGAAATGGATCATCGGAGGTCGGGACTGGTTTGCGGAACGTAGAACGGAGGAACTGTGGCACTGACGAAAATGTATAATTTTAAAAAAAAGTTTTAGAATCTCCGCTTCACGGAAAAACAGTAAACAATGGCCTAAACTTTTTCAATGTGGCAAACAATCTCCTGTATTTTTTCCTATATGGTAAACAATAGCCTACGTTTTTTAATAGGTAAACAATGGCCTACCTTTTTGAATATGGTAAACAATGGTTTACATTTTTTCAATATGATATACAATGGCCTACTTTTTTCAATGTGGTAAACAATCGCCTATGTTTTTTCAATATGTACAAAATGGCCTATGTTTTTTCAATGTGGTAAACAATGGTCTACATTTCTACATTTTTTCAATATGGTAAACAATGGCCATTGAAAGTTTAATCGTATATATCTTAAAAATTATTTTGAATTTTAAGAATTCAGCTTCGATTTATTTTAAGTTTTGAACAGATTTTATATCGTACTGACACATTTTAATTGTGATTTAGCCTTTAAATAATTCTTCTGTACAGGCATGTCCAGTAAAATATGATGCTTGGTATAAGTTGCTTTAAAAAAAATAAGACTTTTGTTCGTCTTAGAAAAAATCTTTAGGCCTATTTAAATTTCAAGAAGTTTCAAATGCTGGAATATACTCACGATCAGTATTACTACCATATTCAAATATATCATTTTCATCAAAATCTCCATAAAAATTCAATTTTCTTATAGCAGACATTTTGCCATAAAACAACAATGTTGCTTGACATTGTCTTGTTGCAAGGAAATTGCACAATTGACATACGGGCAAAGAAACACAAGTGTCATACAGAGCAATCTACTGGAACATTTTCTAAAACTTCTTAGAACATTATAATAGAATAGAGTCCCGCTAGTCCGGAACCCGGTTTTCCGTACATACGGTTAGTCCAGACGCGATTTAAAAAATATATTTTTTTTTTAAATTTTAGTAAAGGTCAATTTGACAATAGTTTCATGAGAGTGTTTGTTGGCTACGATTACTATAATTCGATCACACAGCTGAACTACTGACGATGACGTGACTTGAGAGAATTTCCAACATTAATTTTATATGTTTTAGGGTTTCAACCAACTATTTGTGAAATAGGTCTACTCACGAGGGCGCTGAATCTACGAAATATATTAGTAGAATTTGTTTGCAGATCAGCCTCCAGCCCCGGCTCACGCGATGCTTCCTTCCGCTCGTAGCGGGCATTTTACTTTTATGGTATTTTACGTTTTGATAGATTTTGGGAAATAAGGCGGGCTATAAGATCATGTTAAAAAACAAAATGTGCAGAATAACCACCTATAATCATTTTTTTAGATAAAACTCCAAAAACGTGTTACTATAGTACAAAATTTCTTTAAAAAAATTTACTTCGAGTAATAATTAATTGTGCTTCCGGATATTGATTTTTTCAACTAACGAACTCGTCCGAAAGACTTACGCTCTTTACACATTACACGATTTCGATCGACGGGCAATTTTTTAGTCGACTGATGAATAGTTCGAGACCTTTCACATTGAACGATTACAACACGTGCACGATTTTTAGTCGCATTGCAGCCGTCCAGTGCCACTGGAGCCACACGGCTAACGTATCGTCTCTCTGTTCATCAGTGGAATACGTGATCAAATGCACCCTTTCGCACGGTTTTAGTCGTGCAGGAACTGTCTCCAGTGAGCGTTGCTTGGTTCCACGTTTCGTTTCAGTTCGTATGTTTTGGTGGCTTTTTACGGAGAATGGATAGAATTGACGCTGAAGATTTAATTTCGCTAGTTGAAGCAGAGCCTGTGTTGTGGGACAAAACGTTTGATATTTATAAGGATAATGACGTGTAGAACACCCCAAGTTCCTCATGTCTCAGTTAATTGGATGAACCCAGTGAAGGCGATAAAAATACCATGATTTGTTCACGATCCATACTTTCAACAGAATCTGCAAAAAGCAAATAATATTTTTGAACAGATAAAATCGTACAGTGTGAAAAGCAACTGACCACGATCCAAAATCGTGCGATGTGTAACGTGTTAGAAAAAATTATAAAACCTTCGTATGTACCAAATTTGGACCAAAACGGACTTAAAATGTGACAGAGTGCGAACACATACATATTCATATAGATAAATAAAGGGTTAAGACAGAGACCTCTAATTTGTGGCATTCTTCTTCATTTATAAAGCCCTTTAAAATGAGGGTATCACTTGAGGGTTTGTATTTAAGATATTTGAATTACCCTCTCGACCCCCAATTTTGGGGTAAGGAGTGAAATGGTCTGTTACACCAAAATTCATCTCCCTTTGTCATATAAAGATACCCCGAAGCTCTATTATTATTTATTTATACTTGTTCTAAAGTTAAGGGGGGGGGGCTTTTTGGACACCCGGAAAGAGTACTGCGGACTATGACTGGTACTCATTCAACACTCCCGATCTTAAGTTTCTCCAAAAACTCATCTTTCCTATGGAATACAGTAGTATTAAAATTCAAATTAAGATGTAGGAAAAGTTGTAGGCCTACTTATGAAAAAGAACATTGTTTTTAATAAATTTACCCATCTAAAACTTGTATCACATCATTTTAGGGCATATTCCGTTTAAACCGGATCTGGATAGTCCGGATAAGCGGGATTTTTTACACGGTAGCTGTTAAATGTAAAACAAAATTCCATCGAATGTCACAATAATGACGTCACGTGATGTTGCAGGTTCTTGTCGCTGCTGGCTCTTGTAGCGGGACAATGCGACGTTTCCAAGTACCGCAGAGTTACAGGAGCTTGTAACAATGTGAGGGTGTCGCTTCAAGGAGCCGCCAACAGTGCTTATAGAAGGATACTACCCGAGGATACCAGTAAGTAGCCTACAGACCAAACACTTTACACCCAGTACTTCCCACGGTAAGAGAAACCCGCATGCTGAAGCTGACTTTTTTACGTTAGAAAAAACAAAAAGCAATCATCTCTTATAGTACCTACTTAACGATACAATAACCTAAAATTTAGAGATACAAATTATTTCATAGTATGAGATCAGCTATCTTTGGAAATGCTACTGAGAAATATCCTACATGCCAGTTGGGCTGATTATGTACCAAGACTGGAAATATTCCGTATTTTATATATTTTAAATGTGTGTTTAACATTTTTTAATATTTATGAGTCTAAATATTTGAATTACTTACCTCTTTGACTGTACAAGGCCATACATTGTAGATTGATATACAATACATACGCAGTAAGTACACGGCTCTTACATTATTAGTGAATTTCTATAGGAAAGATGAGCGTTTGCAGTGACTCTTATGTTGAATCCTAAGGTCAGGAATGGTCAACACACAGAACAAGTTTTAGATTGTTATTAAACATTTTATATATTCAGGGTGTGACAAACAACTTTAGCGGTTTATATAATACATAATCGTATAATTTTAAAATGTTGAGTAACTTTTTTTCGAATTTGGCTTAGTTAATCCGTAATTCGACATTTTGTTTTTTTTTACAAAATTCACTCTAACTCCATAAATAGATAAGATATTGAGTTCAAATATAAGCATTTTGTATAATACGATTTACACTGTCTTGTACCATACACCAAGAATTTATTTTTTATAATTTTCAAAATGGCAGCCTTTACAAAATTTTAACGTGGATTATCTTGAAAACCGTTAACTTTATAAAAATGTAAAAGAGACAACAGATTTTATTTTTTTTACGACAAACCAAATGGGTTTTTTTTCGTTTCTGTAGGTCAAAGGATAACTAACTGTTATCGAGAGAAAAATACTGAAAACATGATTTCTTGGTAATTATGACTACAAGATCCAAAATTAGAATAAAACAACATTTTTTTGCATTCGTATAGTTTTAATAAATAAGATAAAATCCATTGCTCTGAATTGGTTTTACTCTAATTTTGAATGTTGTAGAAAATTACCAAGAAATTATGTTTTTAGTTTTTTGTCAATACAGAAACACAAATAGTGGGTTTTCTTTTGACCTACAGAAACGCCAAAAAGGCCGTATTGTATCTTATAATTTTTTGATAAGTTAACGGTTTTCATGCCATTCCACGTTAAACATTTGTAACAGTCACCATTTTGAAAATTATTAAAATAAATTCTTGGTGTTTGGTACACTTGTAAATCGAAACATACAAAATGCCTATACCAAATTTGAACTCAATATCTTATCTATTTCTGGAGTTACAGTGAGTTTTGTAAAAAAATGGACGATTGCTGTTAAAAGTTGAAATTGAAAAAAAATACTTAACATTTTTCATTTATTTCAATGTCTAAAATCCGATCCTGTATAGTCCGTTAGGGTTTTTGTGACAGATTGTTTATGTATTTATGTGTTGGCACTCCAACGTTTGAATTTAAACCCTTTTAAACACCAATTTCCAATCTTATTTTTAAAATTTTGATATAGTTATCCATGTAAAATATTATAGGAAGTAAGGATGATGAATGATTTTGTTTTGTTAAAAGTATTTTCATTGAACCGTCATAGTTTTCTTATTAGATCAGATCAAGCTCACAAGAGAGTAAGGCTGTAACCTACAGCATCCATGTGTATTGTACGTTGTAGTTTAATCAAGCAACTCTAAATGCATGCAATGCACAATGATTTAAAATATGTTGCTGGATCCTCTGTTGTGTTGTCTATTTTATAATTTGACTTTTTAAACCTAGTATTAATTTTTACTACTAAATTTCGGGATTTCGGAGGGGGTTTTGACCCCTAACCCTCCCCCCTGGCTACGGCCTGGTTGGTTGTCTAAGTCGCTGGGATGAGTTCGTCACCCAAGAAATCCAACAACCTGAAGCATGTTTTTTTACATAAAGTAACATAGTTTATAATTCTGCTCATTTGTTTTTTACACGACCGTCTGGTTCCCCCAAAATCGACCACAACGTAAAATACCACAGAAGTTCCCTGTTAAAACCTACGTGGGAGATTTTACGGCGGGGGCATCGTCTGGGGGGGGGCGGCCGGAGTGCAAACCCGCGAATCGAGTTTTGTCCCCTGCGAGCACAGCGAAGCAATACAAGGCCGCAAGGTCGAGGTGCAAACTTTTCACCTTGCCTTGATTGTTTTGACAATATTTTTTTCACCTTCAAGGGTTTCTCCTTGCCTTTTGGGACAATATTTTCTATAGCCTACATTCTGTATATGTCCTACTGAATATAACGGGGTTACATTTTATACAAAAGTATATATAATCCTATATATTATTTCTGAAATGTGTTTTTTTTTTTTTGTGGCAACGCCATATATATCTCCCTTAATTCTTCATAAAATTAATGATTCAAACGTCATTTTAAAGCTAATGTTCCTCGCTATTGACGAAAAATTGACAAATATAGCTTACAACTGTATTAAAGTTTTCGTTAAAAAAATGATTAATAAAACTTTCATATGATTCCTAATGAAAGGCGCCATCTGTTAACAATCTGTTTAACTAACATGACAGTCATGACAGCTGTTAGTTAGATTGTTTACATTCTATCTGCAAGCGTAATCTATCACGCAAATCAAAGCGTTATAAATATTGTTACTTGCTGACCCTTGCGAAAATTTCGCCAGGTATTTACCTGATTATACGTTGATTTAGTTCAGATACTTACGTTCTTTTTATTTACGTTGGTTTATAAATAATCAATTGTCTATTTTTCGTCAATAGCGGGGAACAGCTTTAAAATGATGCGTGGATCATTAATTTTGGGCCTTTTCTGTTATATCCCCGAATTTACAAACTATTTTCTATTCTCAAACTATTTTCTATAGAATGAGGATTGATCGGGAATGTCCAAATAACTATTTGTAACTATTCCATAACATATAAGGAAGGAAGTTTCCAGTTTTTGTTGATATTATATAAGAGTTATCGCAAACGCGTAACTTTACTATTCGACTCTAGCCTAATATTTTTGCAGACAACGACGTTGTTTTACATTTTACTGTTAAATGTTGAATGCAGGTAAACATACTGTTAGGTACATAGGTTAGGTTAGAACCTTTTAGGTATTTTTTTTTATTATTATTTTTGCATTTCTGATGACATATGTTGGCCTAGAGTCGAATAGTAAAGTTGCGCATGTTTAAAAATTATTTTTACCCAACAATTATACGTTTAAATGGTGAGTAAATATATTTCACATTTGTAGTTCTATCCCGATTAATCCTCGTTCTATAGAAAATAGTTTGTAAATGCGGGGATATAACAGAAAAGACCCTTAATTTTGATGAAGAATTACGGGAGATATGGTATTGCCACAAAAAACACCTTTCAGAAATAATATCAAATTTATAAACCAACGTAAATAAACAATCGTAATTAACTTAATTAAATCAACGTATTTTTGCACGTGTCAGCTAGTTAGCTTTGAATCTCATTAATTATCTTCTACGGTTTACCCGTACTGCTCTACATAGACACACATACATTGTTTACTAATAATTATGTTTTAAAATCGTGTCGTTCTTTTTGAAACTCTCTATACTCTGTAATTGATTACATGAGGAAGTCCTATACCCTAGCCATGTACAGTGTTCAACATATTTAAAGTAAACAGCTTATATTT
>JAGFPH010024377.1:0-11402 GCA_018207615.1 Philaenus spumarius
ATATATATATATATATATATACACTAGCTGACCCGTACGGCGTTGCCCGTGGTGGTTCGTATTTTCAGTCTTTTTAACGTAATTGTATTCTTTTTAAGTGTTTAGTCAGTGAGTGGTATTTGGCTTTTATATATATAGATCTTACATAATAAAAGCAATATTGTCATAATAATAAAAGATCTGAAATTATGATTTTAGTAACTTTGATCCCCCCAAACCCCTCCTAAAATTTCGAAATTTTTCATACCCTTTCTTAGTGAACACCTATGGCCCCAGAGAAAGCTACATACCACATTTCATTTCAATCCGTTCCGTAGTTTTTGAGAAATCGTGATGAGTGTGTGAGTGGTATTTCGCTTTTATATTATATAGATGTATATATGTGTTCGCACTCTAGCGGCCGCATTTTAAGTCCGATTTGATTCAAATTTGGTACACATGTAGGTTGTCTAAGTCGCTCGGACGAGTTCGTTAGCCAAAAAAATCCAACAACCGGAAGCACGTTTTTTGACCGGAAGTAACTATTTTTGAGATTTTTCCTACGAGAATAAATTTGTTTTTGAGTTTTTTCTACAAATATAAACGTAGGATGTTATTCTGCACATTTTTTTACGCGACCTTATAGCTCGCTTGGTTCCCCCAAAATCGATCAAAACGTAAAATAACATAAAAGTACCCGGTTCGAAGCCAAGTGGTGCAAACTCGAGAGGCCACTAGGCGCAAACAAATTCTAGTAATATATTGCGTACACATAGGCAGCTGTTCAACGCCTTCGTGAATACACCTATTTCCCAAATTGTTGGTTGAAACCCTAACACATAGGCATATCAACTTAATTTTGGAAATTTGCTCAATTCACGTCAGCGGTCCACTGCGTGTCGAATTATATTTACTTCGCGCCCTCTGAACTATCACACAAAATATCTATATTAATTAATTATCGTATTCTATAAAAAAAATATATATATATTGAACTATCATATGATAAGGAGAATATTTAGTTGAATGTTCCTCTTTTTCAGAGATTACTAAACAGGAAAGTAATAATTCCTTTTCATCGGTTTATTCGACAAATTACCAACTTCATAAAAATAATTTAAAATTTATTTGAATATTTTTGGAAGCATTCAGTTTAGAGCAGTGTTTTTCAACCTTTTTCATGACACGAACCCCCTAGTATCAAAAAATATTTCGCGACCCCCCAAAACTTTTTTCCATGTATGTTAAAAATATGTAATACTTACAAAAATTTTAGGCGTTTGCGTTATTTGCAATCTGATATAAACATATAATTAAGTATTAAGTACGTAAAACATATAATTTTAAATTGAATACGTGGCCAATTGATAACCAACAAACAAATACAAATATATTAGATGCATATAAATAAATAAAATATATCGTTAATGCCTAGACTCCCCGCCATCTGTTGGTAACACTAGGAACTAGTGCAGGTTCCGGATGTTAGTAACAGATGGCGCTGGTAGTCCACGAAAGATCCACAAGTTTCGAGACTTTTCTTTACGCTTCGAGATAATTCTAGCGAGAATGCGCTGGCCTATAAATACGGCGGTCGACCGCGGCCATGGCAGTTTGATGCAAGACAGCGACTGTATGTGTTTCGGTGTTATGTGGACTGTTAAGGTGCCTTGGAATTGGAGTAATTATAGACTGATTTGTGAGCGTAAGTCACGCGTGGTCGTGTCTGCTGTTTAGTTGTTTGAAGAGCGCGAACCACTTGTTTTACGTTACGTATTTATTTGAGTTGTTATAATTGAAAATGGATAAATTCCTGAAAAGATCATCAGAACCATCAACGTCTAGCGGGAGTAGTGGAATAAAGAAAAAACGTCTTTATGACGACAACTATTTAAAATTTGGGTTTACTGTGATTGACAGTAAACCGCAGTGCGTAATTTGCTTTGAAATTTTGTCAAGAGAAAGCATGAAGCCATCGAAGTTGGTACGCCACCTAAACACAAAACATTCTAATAAAAAAAATAAACCCGTGGAATTTTTTGAGCGAAAATTAAAAGCTCTTGAACATCAAAAAACTGCTATAAGACAAATGTCCAACCTAAATGAGAAAGCGTTGCTCGCTAGTTATCGAGTAGCTTTAGATATAGCAGAGATTATGTTTGTCAAGCAAGAGGTCGAAAAGCTCAAAAGTATACCTCTCTCTGACAATACCATTCAACGCAGGATAAAGCAATATGGCGACTGATGTTCGTGATCAAGTCATAGAAAAAATAAAGAAAAGTTCTTTTATATCCTTGCAATTTGATGAATCTACGGATATTGCGGGTTGTGCTAAATTTGTAGCTTTTGTGCGTTTAAATCCAATGAAATAATAATAGAAGAAATACTATTTTGAAAGGCACTTCCCAAAAATACTACAGGTCAATGCTTGCATGACATGTTCCTTGAAGCTACGCAAGATATGAATATCGATTGGGCACAAAAATGCATTGCTATTTGTAGTGACGGAGCAAAAGCCATGACTGGTGCGAAGAGTGGATTTATTGCTAGACTGAAAGAACAGATGCCAAACGCTTGTTGGATGCATTGATTCCTCCATCGCCAAGCTCTTGCAGCAAAATCATTACCACAAGAATACAGTCAAGTTCTTAATATTATTATTAACATTATTATTAACAAAGAGAAAGCGTTGCGGACTCGATTCTTTCGAATCATTTGTGAAGACATGGGAACACTTCACCGCAATTTGCTTTACCATACAGAGGTTAGGTGGTTATCAAAAGGCAAAGTACTGACCAGAGTTATGGAACTTCGCGCTGAACTATTAGTATATTTACAGCAAGCTATGTCACATTACTCTGAATTCATTTCTGACCCGGAATTCCTTTTAAATTTGGTTTTTCTTTCTGACTTATTTGAACATTTAAATAACTTCAATAAAAGTCTTCAAGGGCGTGATGAAAATGTCATAACAGCAAAAGACAAACTCCATGGCTTTATAAAAAAAATGTAATTGTGGTCATCATCTATAAATCAAAACAACTTTGATTCGTTTTCGTCCACACAGTCTTTCATTGAAGAAGTCGGAAGCGAGATCAACATCAACTCATATATATCTGGTATGAAAATGGTGTTACATAATTTGAAGAAAGAATTTTGTCATTACTTCTCACTGCAAGAGATATCGGATAACACTGGGCAAAGATGGATCTTAAATCCGTTTTTAAATGCAGCTATAAACGAGGCAAATTTAGCAGCTAAGCTCAAAGAGAATCTGCTTTAACTATCTGCCGATGGGATGTTACACTTGGAATTCAAGTCTGAAAATTTGGATACGTTTTGGTTAAAAAGAAAAACCGAATACCCGGAATTAACAACCGAGGCTTTGAAGTGTTTGATTCCATTTTCTACCTCGTACTTGTGCAAGTTGGCATTTTCATCAATGGCACGAATAAAATGTAAACTAAGAAATCGCTTAAATTTGGAAAACGATTTAATACTTAATGTGGCAAAAACGGATCCACGATGGGAGAAATTAATTGAACAAACTCAAGCACAACCTTCACATTAAAATGAACGAGTACTCGAAGCTTTTATTTCTTGTTAATGAGTTTGTGTAAATAACATAAAGAGTATCATTTTGTTAACGTTTTCATAACCCAGCGTGAGTGTGGTACAAATTTATAACATTGTGAGTGTGGTCGGTGTACATAGAACACTTGTACAAGACCGATTTTCAGAATTTTTTTATTGATAAAAGTTATTAAAACATTTGTGTCCTTATTATGTAAGTATTTGTCTTTTACATAACATTTGCATGTGATAATATTTGTATATAGGTTGTTAGGCTTAATACTAGTCCTATGTGAAATTTAAAAAACACTTAAAATTTTTCTTTTTCTTTACTCAACTTTTATTTTTTTTAATAACGTGTTTTAAACTAGCATTTTTCTGACTTGTATGATTGATTATATAGAAATTTTATTAAATATAATAATTTTAACTCTTATCGACTTTTTATTTAAGTCTCACAAATTATATTTTGTATAAAAAAAACTGAAGTTTTCTCGACCTCTCGCGACCCCCCAGGAGGTCGCGATCCACAGGTTGAAAAACACTGGTTTAGAGTATAAAATGAGAATCGAAAACAACCTAGTGTACAGAAGCTAAATGTATTGCAGTATTACGTAAAATTTATTAGTAGACTAATGCCCACATCATGTTCACAGTTATGATCGAATCAAATATATAGAGAGAATTCATTATTGTACATTCGTTTTTGGTTCACCAGCCTCTATTATTGAATTCCAGGCAATATTAGTTTAAGAGTTGCATAAAAACATCTTAAATACTTAATAAGCTCTTGGGGTATTATGTAACACTGTTACAAATTACAAAAATGTTCTAATGTAAACCATTTATCAATTTTTAAATTATTTTACATGTAAATCGTACTACTGGAAAAAATGACAATAACGTTTGAGAAATATGGATCTTCAGATAAACGAAAATATTAAATCGTAAGATTTTACATTTTAATTTTACTTTATAAAATTATTATAAAAAATGTGTCCTTTTTTCCTCTAAGGATCTTGGAAACCTTACAATATCTACCATATTTTATTTGATAGTACGTTCATAAACTATTGTTATATTTTTTTGCAATGCCACAGAAATATCTGCTGTGTTGAATTATAACAATTTAGTTAACATAATAATTCCAGAATAGCTCATACAAATATATCTTTATTTGACTGATATATATATAGAGAGAGAATTTTAATTACTTTAATATTAATATGTAAAGAAATTACTTGTAAGCTATAAGGAAAAAAATATATCTCGTTAGGATAATTTGAAAATTTTAAGAAATGAGAAGAAGAAATTGAGGAGTTTGATATTATTTTGTAAAACATTTAACTCACAACTGATTTATTAAAATTAAGTAGTGATTTATATATTTAGTGAAATAGTACTGTTGTTTTTTTTAAATAGTTTATAATTTCTAAAATCTTGTTGGAGGGTAAAAATGTATCATGAAATGTTTAATGTTGAATTACAAATGAATTATATCCGTAATTATTGCTATCAATTTTTTTGTAGAACATAAATTGTATGATTGAATTAAATTTAATTATGTTTTATTATATTTATAAGTATAAAAACAGAAAACAGGGGTATAAAGATTCGCTGTTTTTGTATTTTCTGAGTGGCTCTATTAATCGGGGTTACAACATCATATATTTGTGATATGTTATAGATAGCAAGTTTTTATTTAATTATAAATATTTTCCTTTTATAGTTGACTTCTATTAGTACTAAAAGGATATCACCTCTATACAAATGATAGGTACTCCTTGACAAAACCTACTTTTGAAGATTAAAAAATCTAGTTTTAAAGTACCTTATAATAATATTATAAACTTACAAACTAATAATTCTTTAGTGAAATCATATTATTAAAATGTTTCATTTGCATCCAATAAATACATATATGTTTTTCAATAAAAAAGAGTTATTTTATTAATATTTTTCGAAAAATATTCCTTTTAATCTAATTATGTACTAGGACTTTTATTTTCCTTTTCAAAATAAGGAAAAATTATTAAAATGTTACTATATAAAAAAAGAACATGGATAACGTAATATTACAACTAAAGGACAAAGAATAAGCCTTTAAAAAACATAGTTTTTTATTTCTTCTAAAAACTTTTGGCTTTTACACTTCTGTGAAACCAAAATACAAATTTATATTCAGTTTCTTGTGAGGAAAATAATTTATGCTGGATAAATAAAATGTGTGTTTTCTTTATCCCTTTAATTTAGTACCGAGCTTCACCACCACAATTGTTTTCACCTCTTATGAAACATAATAAAAACGGTATTTTAGAAATACTTTTAATATGTGAGGTAAGGATTGTACTTTGTTTCACTCGGTGCTTTTCTGCCTTTCTTTGTAATATAAGTTTTGATTTAAAATTAAAGCAGTTCAATGGAGTCACGAAGCATATTCCAGGGTTTAACTGTATTACAACTTTATTCCATCTAATGTTGGATATCATTAATTTATATAATTTGTGAAAATATTATGGGATGGCATTGTTTCAAAATACATATTAAAGAAAATAGTATCAAAAATTCGCTTATGATCTTAGGATTCTATAATTTACAGCAGTCATTAAAAGATCTGTATGAAAGATAATGATTATTCTTGCAATGTAGGCAATGAAACAGATTGGAATCAAGTTAGTGAATTTAATGCAGGACTATTATTAGAATTCAATATATTATAAAAACATATTTGTCCTGCTTTCTCTGAAAGAAATGAATACATTTAAGCACATTTAAGCTAAATAATTTATTTTTGCCAGTGTTAGAGTTGAGTCAAAACCTTTAACACAACTCTCTGAAATGTTGTATTGTATTTCTTGCACTTCGTCAGAATAACAATCACCTAGAATTTGTGTAATTTGGCAGAACATTCTTGTATTCTTTTTAGTTTTGCCAAAATCTCTTTTCAGATAAAAATACAATGTGTTGTAAACAAAGATGGTTATTATTCTTAAATTTCAGCGATGTTGTTAATTTCAGTTGAAAAGGTAAACCATCATAATCAAAACAAACAATAGAAGACATTCTTGAATTAAATTTATAATTAATTTATCTATTATATAACATATTATTCTTAAATAATACGAAAAAATTTTATTTGGATAAATAACAAAATGTAAAATCGACTAACCTTGATAAAAAATAATAATTCTGACACATTTATTAAATAGCAGTATATTATGTGAAGGAAGCGCTTCAGAACAATGCCAGTCTTTGTAGTAAATGTTTATTAAAGGGCTGCACACTTTTTTATAAGCAATTTTTGTAATGCTTTATTTCTAAAATAAAAAAAACATATTTTGGACAGTTAGGACGAGAATATTATTTTAAAATATATCGTAGAGTATAAACTGTATATTTTGTATAGCTGGCATTAATAATGCTATTTTTTCTTATTTATATCTAAAATCCAACCTGACGTGGTATATTAGTGATCATTTGAACTTAGTTTTATATTGTTTAATAATGTCTCAGTCATTTTATACTTTCTTGAAGACGAAATAGTTGGATGAATTTCTGTAACGTTACGAAAATAAAAACGTGAAAATAAATTGCAGTTTTAGTAAAACTTTTGCGTGTTGTCGAACTCTACTAGCCATACGTTTGATTTGGTGTTCTTTATTATCGTTGGGTTTTCAAATCGTTTTTCAAACTATTTTTTTATTATAGAAAAATTATAGCTAAAAATTATTATTACTTATATATAAAATCGAAATACCACTGACTCACTGATGATCACTATATCTCAAAAACGACAAAACATATTAACTTGAGACTTAACATAGTGGTTCCCCTTATGCTCTAGATGTGCGATAAGACGGGATTTTAAAATATGTAGCGTGTAAGGTTATTAAAACGTAAAAAGCGTTAGAAACATACACAAAATCTAAATACCACTGACTGGATGTTGATCACTATTACTCAAAAACTACCAAACGTACTAACTTGAGACTTACCATAGTGGTTCCTCTTATGCTCTAGATGTGCAATAAGACGGGATTTTAAAATATGTTGCGTTTAAGGTTATTAAAAATTAAAAAGCCTCAGAAATATAGATAGAAGCCAATAGCCACTGACTCAGTATTCATCACTATTTCTCAAAAACGACAAAACATATTAACTTAAGACTTAACATAGTGGTTCCTCTTATACTCTAGTTGTGCAATAAGACGGGATTTTAAATTATTTTGCGTTTAAGGTTATTAAAAAGTAAAAAGCCATAGAAAGGAGGTTCTTTAAATAAACATATAAAAAGGCTGTCCTTCGACAGTTATTAATAACACTAAAAGATGAATATTTTATAAACTTAAGCTTAGAAAGTAGTACATAGTGTAAATAGCGTATTAACAAAGAGTATACGGGCTGCCTTTGAAATTGGTATTTTTTTATCGAGCTTACCCGTAGCGAAGCACGGGCAAACAGCTAGATTTTAATTTAATATAGCTAAGATGTGCTCGTAAGTATTTTATTTAAAATTATAAATATTTTTTTTTACTTATTTTGTAGTATTTTTACAACTTGGCCTCGACCTTGTTTTTACATTTATAAATTGTATGTATCAGTCCGGAAGAAACTGGTGAAAATTTACAGCAGTTATAGTCCAAATAAATTAATATTAGTTTTTATAATGCTATAATCTCTAGTTATCATTTTAAAACAAAATATTTACTATAGGTAATGATAACGTACATAAAATATAAATTTTAATAAATATCATATATTATGTCCATAAATTTATTTCGAAATTATATGCTGTTGTATTCTTGGATAATGCCATACTTGTCTATACAATACAATATTAACTCAGAGTACATCTTGGTCCTGATTGTTTTATCTTTCAATTTACCCATCAAACAGTGTATTATATAAAGAATTTTAAGACTTTTTATATTGACAGCGAAATTAAATAGAAAAATTACATTCCACAATTAATTATGCTCTAAATTACGTTCAAATGTAAAACACTTTTATTATTTGAGAAACTCTTTTACTTAAATTAACTTCGAATATTATGTTACGAGATCATTAAAATACGATATATGTGGAAAGATGATTTAATGTTCCTTACATCCTAAAACCTTATTTCAATTTTCAAAAACATGCGCCATCATTCTTCCCTTTATTGCCAATAAAACATTTATGGATCTACAAAGTACCTGTTTACAGTAGAAACGGAAATACCGGTAGTAACTAAAATCATTGTACACATCGGAATACTGCCCAGATACATATAAGGAGACCAATACTTTTAGGGTTTCAAGTCCTGCGATGGATTATTTAAAACCATTAATATAGTGAATGTGTTATGACTTTGGTTAAGTTGGATGTATGTATTTTTACTTGTTTGGATGTATTGTATTTTATAAAAGCCTATATTTAAGCAACTATGTATGTCATTACATTTTCAATTATGTGTATTTAGAATATTGTGTGGCAGATATTTTATAGACCAATCCTGTAAGATATATCACCACAGAGGTAGCTGCAATAATTTTTTATAAGTTAAATTCAACATATAATAAATATTTATTACTACCATATTTTTGAATGCTATAAATTTTAAATGTTGGAAGTGATGATTAAGTATTTCCAAATAATTACAGTAATTTATTTGTAAAGAGTATGTGGACAATTAATCTATATATATAAAATTCAATGTATGTCCGTCCGATTGTACGTTTGTCTGTTTGTATGTTTGTCCTTTATGCGTTACCAAACCGTCCATCCGATTGCTTTGAAATTTTGCAAAGTAACACAGGTTAACCCTTAAAAGGTTTTAGGCCATTTACCTAAGTCCTAGGACATTAGGGCTACGCCCCAGTGGCCCTCAAAGTTTCAATGTTAATCTTATGGAAGGTCAATCTTAAGGAAGAAGAAGAAAGATTTCTTTTGATTTTATCAGGGGCACAAAAAACAGCTGTTCGTATGAAAAGCTTAAAACAGCTGATTTTGATCAACAACTGATTTGGATCAAAAACTGAATATAATTTTAGGTTAGGCCTACAATGAACTAAAACACCAATTATTGGGCTAATTTTTATTAGTATCAGGTTTATTTGTCTATCCGTGCAAAGCCGGATCGGGCCAGCTAGGATCTTATCTTCTAAAGCGAGATATAATATAATTGTCTGTCTGCTAAATGGATCTGGAATCTCCGTCTAAGGACTTTTGATTTTTTGATTTTATATGGGGCTTTTGGCCACGAGAAATCGATTGGAAATGGTCACCAGTCTGGGAAAATTCGTTTTCTACGTCTTTTTATTAAATTAAAAAGTGAAATTTGTCCATTTTAAACAATACAAAGCACAGCTGATGCAAATGTTTTCAATGTCTTTACAATAATCATCTGTTTGCTTTAAAACGAAGAACAGCTGAAGCAAATGATGTTTTCAATGCCATTACAATAATCATATGTTTTCTTTTAAACTGTATTTTATTAGAGGTAAGCCTAATGTTGTATCTATTTATAGTTACCATGGCAACGAATACTTCTGCTAAATAAACATACCCTTTATTTAGTTGTTTAATGTTATAGGCCTAACCTAAACGATGTTCACGGAAATTTGCAATAATAGTTATTGACGTGAGCGAACTAGGCCCTAGGCCTAAATCGATATTGAAATATTAAACTTTAATTTAGGCCTGACTTATTTCTGAGGCATAGCGTTGAGATTATGGTTAATCCTTTAAACTGTATTTTTATTACAGGTAAGCCTAATTTTGTATATACCCTTTATTTAGTTGTTTAATGTTATAGGCCTAACCTCAAAACTCAATAATCCAATATTTATTATTGAAATCATAGCCCTGCTTATAATCGAGCTTTATCTCGGTCTCCTGGTACTATAATAAATAGTTACGTCTGTTTTCTGTGTTCTTTAGTTAATTGTACTACGGCCGTTTTAGCTTTTGTACAGTCACGGTCACTGCAATATTTCAATAGGCTATTTTCTACTTCGCCTTCGCCATCATTTTTAAAATAACACATTTATAAATATTTACAAACTTTAACTTTGAGTAACTTAAAACTCGAACACGTTATATTATACACTATTACATTTAATACACAAAGATTACATTTCTTATTGGACGAAACATTTAAAAAATACCCATAGACCGAGACGTGAGGAGCCGGGACCGGCGGTGTGTATAGTGCACTGGCCTGATTTAATCTAAATCATTATATAATTCTAGGCTTGCTAGTAAGTCAAATAAAAGCTTTTATTGAAAACTTTGTCATTTAGTATGTCTCCATTTTCCGAGCCTGTACATTTAGTACTGTTCCAGAACGTCCTTGTATTTTCCCTTATGCCAGAATTGCAGAATTTAAATTATTGTTGTAAGTCATTGTATGAGTTGTCGTTACCTATCAAAATATGTTCAGCGTACATTGACTTAATTGTAATTTATTATTATTGTTATTATTTTTTTGATTGGGAAAGTTCTTTTTAAATCTCTGTTGGAAAGATCTTCCTATTTTGCCAATATAATAATTAAGCCTACTACAATCTTTACAACTTAGTTTACATATCCCACTTTTTGTGAACTTATTGAAAGTTGTTAGTTTTAGTTTTAGTAGTTTTACTAAAATACAGGGGCGGGGCAAGAATTTGGCGCCCCCGGCCAACAAACCCATTATAAAAATCAAATTATGCTTATTTTACTTTTTTAAAGAATATATCTACTTATTTTATATTTACTTAATTATTTTACTATTTTTTTATATTTTTTAAAAATATAAATCTTAATATCTAAAATAAGGTTGAAGAAAAACTCAAAGATTCCACGTAATATTTTATTAGTGACAATAG
>JAGFPH010024379.1:0-11401 GCA_018207615.1 Philaenus spumarius
ACATTGATTTGGTGTGATCCTGGCTGTTCTGATTTGGTAATCAGATTATATAGGCTAAGTAATTTTATTATTCTTAGTTCTTGCGGTTTTTCCTAAATCCAAATTTTTTTTTGTAAATTGGGCTTCATGCTTAGATTTTTGAAAGGTTCAAGTAAACTTGCCAACTTGGACCTTTAATATTTTTTAAATATCAAATATTAAATTTTTTTGTTTACTACTCATTTAGTAAATGTTTTACCATTAAAACTTTATAACGATTTAGGCCTACACAAAATTGACATAATAATATACTACCCATATAAAAACCTCAATGCTCTATGAAGTATCGAATTCAATACATTAAAATAAATTTTAAAATGTTCAGTAACGTTTTTTTTCGAATTCGGACATTGATTTTTATTATCATGAATAATATAGCTGATGAAAATACATTAGGCCTACTACAGATGGGCACTGTTACTGTTGTTGCTATTTTAACTGTTGTAAAAAAAACTAACAAAAAACTAAAATATACTAACCCGAATTCGTAAAATGTTTCTGAATATTTTAATTTATTATAATGCATAGAATCCCATCCTGTATTATAGCACGATAAGGTTTTTTTTGTGACACTTGTGTATATTTATAAATAAAACAACTAATTTTTAAACGTCCTGTTCACTAAGAAAAATGTGTTTATCACTTTTATTCACCGTTACATTACAGTGACAAACTAGGGTGTACAGTGAAGAACAGAGGTCTATTTTTTTTTATTGAGGTTGGACACAAAAAACACAGCGTGGGGACTGGGCCTTACTTCTCCTCTCGGGGTGCATTGCCGGCGTGAGGAATCTGTAGAAATAAGATTCATATTGGAATTTGATATTAAAAATTGCTAAAACAAAGTTGCAAATTGATCGTGAATTTAGTTTTTGGAAAATTTAATGGTTGCATTATAGTGATACGATTTGTATATGTAAAAAAAAGAAATTGAGAAACTTTCAGGACGTGTTCTACTAGTGAAAATATAAAAAAAATATCATAAAAACATAGTTTCGGAAATACTTATTTTTCCAGTTTCTACCATTTCCTTTCATTTACAAAATACTTAATATCTTTGGATGTAGGAAATATATTGAACGAAAATTTAAGATAAATATTTGGTACATTATCTGTTAAACATGTACAAAAAAACAAAACTTTTCATATATTTTGTTCTATAATAAAAGAAAAACATTTTGTATTTGACAATAATTCGGTTATCGTTTAAGTTACAGGAATAGTAAAAAAAACATTGTTTGACATTTAAAAAAAACATTGTTCTGTAAAGTTGCTGTTTTCGATAATGTTTTACTTAAAAATTTAAACGGCCAACATATTGAAAATATAATATGATAAAACTTTTTTTTCCTTTTTGTGCAAGGTTTACAAATTTCATACAAAATATGTATCCAATATTTTCGTTCAATATATTTCATACACCCAAAGGTTTTAAGTATTTTGTAAAAAATAAAATATAAACGGTACCAGGAACTGGCACATACTTTCTCACAAACATACACTACTGGACAAAGGTTTCGCAACACAAACAAAACTTTCTGTCTATGAAACGCAGGCCTGATAATGACTTGTTTACTGACAATAATGATTTAAATAGAAAAAATACACTCAGTACTATAGAAAAATGTTTATTATCAGATCTCTTTCTCCTTTCTTATCTTTTCTTCAGTTAAAAGTCCAAATCCTGTCCCTCTTTCGAGTTTTGACCAAAGGTAATTTCTCAGTATTCTGAAGAGATTTGAGTGATGCAGTGCATTTTTATTTAGTACTAGGGGAGACCCCTGCGTGCTCCGCACGCCAACCCCCAATGGTACCTTCTAAAAACATATATATAATTAAAGGTGAAGTATTAATAATAACCTCAAAACTAAGATGGTAAATATTGTTAAATGTTCAAACCAAATTATTTCTTATCTATTTATATATAAAATTCAATGTATGTCCGTTTGTCCTTTATGCATTACCAAACCGTCCATCCGATTGCTTTGAAATTTTGCATAGTAACACAGGTTAACCCTGGGAAGGTTTTAGGCCATTTACCAAAGTCCTAGGACATTAGGGCTACGCCCCAGTGGCCCTCAAAGTTTCAATGTTAATCTTATGGAAGGTCAATCTTAAGGAAGAAGAAGAAATATTTCTTTTGATTTTATCAGAAACAGCTGTTCGTATGAAAAGCTTAAAACAACTGATTTTGATCAACAGCTGATTTTGATCAACAACTGATTTGGATCAAAAACTGAATATAATTTTAGGTTAGGTAATTCAAGCAATGAGCAGAATCCCATTATAATTTACATCGGCCCTCAGGGATACGAATTACAGTCTTTCAAAGTTTCAAATTAAGCAATAGCGAAACATTGCCGGGTCAGCTAGTATTTTATAACAGCAGTTAATAATGGTTAAAAGAACCAGCAAGGCTCAGGTTTACACTTTAAAATCCTAACTTAAAAGGTGGAAATACAAAAATAATTGCTTCAAATTTTGAAATCAGCTGTTAATGGAAATATTAAAGCAGCTATGTTATATGTTATTTTATTCAATTGGTTGCTATGGTATTAAATGTAAATACATGTGTTGATTTATCATTCTAGACATAACCTAAGATTTTTTCCGACTAAATTTACAAATATATTGAAATAAAAAAAAGTTTTTACCGAAATTAATTATAGCCTATGTTACTCAGGGATATTGTAGCTTTTTATTAGTAAAACAATTTTTTCAATCGGTTCAGTAAAGCCAGAGATTACCACCTACATACAAACAGACAAACAAACAAACTTTAACTCTTTATAATATTAGTATAGAAGAATAATTGAGTTCATTACAGTATTTTTTAAAAAATACTATGGATGTGCACCGTCGTTTAACTACTGCTGAGGCGGTCAGAGCTAGAATTTTGGTTCGACAAATGAAGTGGATAGGATTTTCGGAGTATACCGTTCCACAATTGGAAGAGCTGTTAGGCAGTTTCAAGAGACTGGACTAGATGACAGAAGGTTCAAGGCAGGCCAAGAGTAACTGACAGAAATGATGATCGTTTTCTAACACTAAGCGCACTTCGCAGGAGGACGGTTACCAGTACGCAGCTACAACTGCGTTTGATCAGGCAGGTGTGCAATGTCACTACTTCGAGCCGTATATTCCGTAGACGTCTCGAAGAAGTGGATTTGAGCAGTAGACGGCCTGCTACAGGTCCTCTTCTCACTGCACGTCAACGAGCTTTGAGGCTTAGATTTGCCATGAATCATATCCATGGGACTGTGGATGATTGAAAGAATGTTCTCTTCTCAGATGAGACTGGAGTAAGTCTAGCTTCACCAGATGGGCGCGAATGTGTATGGAGAAGGCGTCACGAAAGATTTGCACAAGCCTGCTTCTCACCCAGGGTGCCTTTTGGTGGAGGCTCGGTGATGTTCAGGGGTGGTATACAGTATGACGCTCGCACAGAACTCGTGGTACTTCGTAGACCGGCTCTGACAGCACAAAGGCATGTGGAAGATACACTGCAAGATCATGTTGTTCCGTTTGCTCCGTTTGTGGGACCAAATTTCAAACTGACGCATGATAATGCTCGACCACATACCGTAGCCGCTGTACGTGGTTACCTTATGGAGGTCAGCATGAGTTCAGTCGATTGGCCACCCAAGAGTCCAGACCTCAACCCTATTGAACACGTGTGGGACAGTGTAAAAAAACAACGCATCAGGAGAAGAAACAACCCTGCAACCACTCTCGCAGCCCTTATAGCCACAGAGATAGAGGAGTGGGAGGCAACACCGCAAGAAGAGATTCAACACCACCTCATCAGTAGTATGAGGAGAAGGCTGGAAGAAGTAATCCGAGCAAGAGGAAGAAATACCAGATACTAGGAAATTGGTAATGAACCAAATAAATTAAGTGTATCAAATTTTCTTTGAATTAAAAACTAGAAGTTTATCTAATTTTTTAGCTTTTCTTATTTTACCAAAATAAAATATGATACTCTCTAAAAGTATTAATATTTTTGTTGCTTTCTTAATCTAAGATAAGGAACAAATAAATTAAAAAGGGTTTTATGTGTTTTATTTACTTTTAAACTAATCAATTTAAGACAAACATGGTTGTCGCGAAACTTTTGTCCAGGAGTGTATTCCACTTAAAACGTGGATTGGTAGGGCATCTTTTTGCATATGGTAGGGCTCATTAAAGGCTACAAATAAGCAAAATTTTATCAAAATCGTTAAAGCCGTTTTTTTATAAAAAAAATAATAACTGATTTTTTGGAGGTTTTTGGCCAAAAAGGGGGTTGTTTTTAAAAAAATTTCAAAACCCTTTTTCGTGCATCTATACAGGCCTACTTGACATGTCTGGTGCAAATTTGGTTGAAATCGATCGAATAGTTTTCTCTCTAGCTTTGTATACATACAGACATAAATACAGACATACAGACACATACATACAGACATTTTGTGAAAACCACTTTTTTGGACTCAGGGGGTCCCAAAACGGATATTTCCACAAAAATCTCAACATCGATTTTTTTTTGCGATCACTATACTTTCTCTATACTATAGTATAGTGAGAAAGTAAAAACAGTTAAAGAATTACAATTTTTTGGAAATAGGAGAACTTCATTCCACAAGCGCACTCTAACCAGTCTGAACTGTTTTGGCCCTTAAGTGGTTGAGTAATGTATATAGTAATAAATAATTTTGATTGTGTTGACCCGAGTAGCTCGCGGAAAAGATAAAGGAACTATGAAATAACATTGTTTAGAAGATAATGGATGTTTGTTCATACTTTAATAATTTGTTAGTTTAAAACTAACAAATTATTAACATAATATTGATTGCTTTTAGTTTCTGAATTCAGAGTAAAAATACAAAAACTACAGTAGGTTAATTAATATATACAGGGAATTTTGAGAGAAGTTGGAACAACTTCACGAGATGATATGTAACCCAAAAAGAGCTACATTGTTCACGTAAACATAGGCCAGAAAAGTTTCGTTTTCCTAGTTATGATATATTTTAAGAAAAATAAGTGATTACATCCAATCATGCGTTTCAAAATGGCGGCTGTTTTAAAATTTCAAACGTGCATTATGCAAAAACCGTACATTTTAACAAAAATGACAAAACACCTTAATCTCTCCTCCCCCCCCCCCCCCCCCCATTTAGATAATTTAATTACCTATCGGATGGTGTAGCTGTCAAAACAATCGGATAAATGATATTAGTTAAGTTATGTGCAGTAATTGGTTTGTTCAACCCGTCATCCTATACTAATGCAGTATACATAACAATAATGTATGTACATTTTCTGTTATTATCTTTATCTTTTAATAGTTATACCAGGATCATTGGTTACCTCTTGAAATTATACATACTAATTGTCCGAATTTCTCGGCTATTCTCCGTACTTTTTGTAAAACAATAACGTAAAACTTACATATTATTGACCAAGTTGAAAAGTATATACACAGTACTCCTACATTGGATGTTAACAAACAATATTAGGACATTAAAATATTGTAGGAATCTTAGGCTGAAATTGTTTGTATTTAAAACAAAAACACTGCCCAACACCTATGTAAACTATGTTAACACAACTTACGAAATGAGGAAGCACAATATCCATTTCAGAGGTATTACCAAGTCAACTATTTTAACACAACTTACGAAATTAGGAAGCACAATGTCCATTTCAGAAGTATTTCAATTAAACTATTTTAAGACAACTTACGAAATGAGGAAGCACAATGTCCATTTCAGAGGTATTACCAAGTAAACTATTTTAACACAACTTACGAAATGAGGAACACAATGTCCATTTCAGAAGTATTTCCAAGTAAATTATTTTAACACAACTTACGAAATGAGGAAGCACAATGTCCATTTTTGAGGTATTACCAATTAAGCTATATGATCTGCTATATACACATGTGTGTAGGCCTTCTATATACAGTAGAGCGGAAAAAAATTTGGACCCAGTGCGCCTATAGAAAAAAGTTTACACTTAAAAAAAAACGATATACTAGGGCATTAAAATGTTGTAAGTCTCTTATACTGCAATTTTTGGAAAATTATATCTTTTTATTTAAAAGAAAAACACTGCCCAACACCTTAACAAAACCATCCTTACCCACGTGAAAACAATCCTAGATATTTGTTACCACCTATATCCCTTAAGCTAACTTATCCTGACAGCCTCTCGTCTGGTAAAAGTTTGTTTAACTTTTGCAGTCACGTGACAAACTTCTAAGTCGAGTTCCCATTGGCATTCCTGTCTGTAAATATTTTATCCTCAAAGACGAATCGGCAAAGACAATTTCTTCTTCCAGAATATAACTTTCAGAGTGACTTTTCCATTTCTTTTACCTTAACAGGAACAAATGTAGACAATTTAAAAAGTGTTGTGGTGTGATTCATTACTTAGAAGTATTACATTAAATATACCTTTGAGTTTAGTCACTGACTTTGACCGTCTAAATGTGTACTTATAAAAAGCTAGACGGTAACACTGATTCACTGACATTAATTATTAGGCACTTCCCGCAATCGGACCCCCCTCAAACTTATACTTGAATTAAAACTCTCGACGAGAAACTGTTGGAAAAATTGCCAGAATTTAACATTTTTTTATTTTGGTAACACCTTTTGGGCGGAAAAGATTTTTTCGATTTTTTCAATTTCTTCACTTTTCCACTTTGAGCTCATTTAGTAAGAAAGCGGTAAGAGGTAGCAAAAAATGTTTAATACAAAAAATGTAGAAAATTAAATTTCAAAGTAGAGATTTTACGTCAGATTCAAGATCCAATCATCCATTTAGAAACTATTCATCCGAGAAGGGAGGCTCCGCCCAAAGTCCTTGAAGCTAGACGATTTCACCGATTCACTGATATTAATTATTAGGCACTTCCCGTAATCGTACCCCCCTCGACCTCATACTTGAATTAAAGCTCTCGAGGAGAAAATTTTGGGAAAATTGCCAGAATTTAACACTTTGTAATTTTAGCACCTTTTGGGCGGGAAAGATTTTTTCAATTTCTTCATTTTCCCACTTTGAGCGCATTTAGTAAGAAAGCGGTAAGAGATAGCAAAAAATGTTAAATACAAAAGTTGTAGAAAATTAAATTTCAAAGAAGAGATTTTACGTCAGATTCAAGATCCAATCATCCATTTAGCCACTATTCATCCGAGAAGGGAGACTCCGCCCAAAGTCCTTGAAGCTAGACGATTTCACCGATTCACTGACATTAATTATTAGGCACTTCCCGTAATCGTACCCCCCTCGACCTCATACTTGAATTAAAGCTCTCGACGAGAAACTTTTGGGAAAATTGCCAGAATTTAACATTTTTTAATTTTAGAAGCACCTTTTGCGCAGGAAATGTTTTTTCAATTTCTTCATTTTCCCACTTTGAGCGCATTTAGTAAGAAAGCGGTAAGAGATAGCAAAAAATGTTAAATACAAAAGTTGTAGAAAATTAAATTTCAAAGATGAGATTTCCGTCAGATTCAAGATCTAATCATCCATTTAGCCGCTACTAACAATCCTTCAAATTTCCCATGTTAATCTTATGGAGGTAATGTTTAATGAGTTTGAGTCAGCTGCCAAATAAACAGCTGATTTGTGATCGGTCACCTATGTACAAACGAACCAAAGATTAACGAGATTCTTTAGCGAATTTTCCAACTGCGAGCGAAGCGAAGCAGCCATCTGAGGCCGAAGGCCGAGGCAGGGTTGGGACGCGAAGCGTCCAAGGGCAGAGCCCCTAGTTATTTCTATAAACGTTCAAAAAATATATTTTATACTCTCAGGCTTACCAGCGCCTTCGCTCGCAAATATGACTGAAAGAATGAAAGATACTTCGGGTAAATATTTAGAGTTTTCTGGCACAAGACGTAGTGAGTTTTTACAATTTATCGTAGCATGTAAACAGGAGATTGTAACGATTTATTGGAATTGGATTGGATGGTTAGTGCTGGCCGGCATCAATTCCTGCAAATAGTAGCGATAAATTGGAACGTGTAAACAGTAGCTCCCATTTTTCACTACGATTTGACTCAGTTTGCGTGGGCCGTTCACCGGAAAGGTTGTCGCACTAGTTCGTTGATTCCGTTTTACGTGTGTTTTTTTTCTACCTTGTGTTGTTATTATTCAATTGATAGCAAGGCAGCTCAAACTCCTCGAGAGTTCTTGACTGAATTTATTGAACTATATCGGAGTTTTACCTGCTTGCGTCCCATTAAAGAATACTCTGACGGGAATAAAAAAGACCTTGCGCACATAGCGCTCGTTCAAAAAACACAAGGAGTTTGATCCGATGGCAGACAGAAACACTGTTGTTAAGAAAATTAATGCATCGTTAAGAAAGAACTGTCAAAAGTTAAATATTCGTCAATGAAGATTGGATAAGAAATCGTTGCACGTAAACAGTACTCACACTTTCGATTTATTGTGACGATAAATTGTTACGATTTATCGTAGCGTGTAAACCGGGCTTTACATATATGATCAGCTATGCGACAGTGAACGCAAAAACCTCGCTTTCTGCCAGATAGTTTGAGGTGAATTTCACGTTAAAAGAGTACATTATATTGTCACAGTCGAGAACAATTAAATTTTGGAAGCCGTTCCGGGATGTTTAGAGACTCTAAATGTATTAAATAATAGAGGAAAAGCTTATTGACCTTACCTTATCAATGGACTTGAGTACCACCTGAGTTTATATTTAGAAGCAACAAATAAGTGCAATAATATATAATTGACAGTTTGTTTATTGACCTTGAAATGTATTTATATTATTAAAAAAAGTTAATATGCCCTTAGTTCGTAAGTAATATTCCATGTGCTTTGTTCTCCATGTCGAGTGACTTTTATTAAGCGGGGTAAAACAAAAATTAATAACGATTTTTTCATTATCTATGTAAGGTTTTGAGCAATTGTCCCACTCATATGCCCGAGTACAATGTGTGAGCTATATTCACAAACTAGGGGCTCTGCCCCTGGACGCTTCGCGTCCCAAACCCGCCTCGGCCTTCGGCCTCAGATGGCTGCTTCGCTTCGCTCGCAGTTAGAAAATTCGCTAAAGAATATCGTTAATCTTTGGCTCGTTTGTACAAAGGCTCATTTGTAATCTGACCGAGCACAAATCAGCTGTTTTATTTGGCAGCTGACTCAAGCTCATTAAACATTATTTCCATAAGATTAACATGGGAAATTTGAAGGATTGTTTGCCGTAGCTCCTTCTCGGGTTAATAGCGGCTAAATGGATGATTGGATCTTGAATCTGACGGAAAATCACTGCTTTGAAATTTAATTTTCTACAACTTTTGTATTTAACATTTTTTGCTATCTCTTACCGCTTTCTTGCTATATGCGCTCAAAGTTTGAAAATGAAGAAATTGAAAAAATCTAAATAATCTTTCCCGCTCAAAAGGTGCTTCCAAAATTAACAAATGTTAAATTCTGCAAATTTTCAGAAAAATTTCTCGCCAAGAGCTTTAATTTAAGTATGAGTTTGAGGGGGGTACGATTATGGGAAGTGCCTAATAATTAATGTCAGTGAATCAGTGAAATCGTCTAGCTGAAGGACTTTGGGCGGAGCCTCCCTTCTCGGATGAATAGTGGCTAAATGGATGATTAGATCTTGAATCTGACGGAAAATCTCTTCTTTGAAATTTAATTTTCTACAACTATTGTATTTAACATTTTTTGCTATCTCTTACCGCTTTCTTGCTAAATGCGCTCAAAGTGGGAAAATAAAGAAATTGAAAAAATAAAAATAAATCGTTCCCGCCCAAAAGGTGCTTCCAAAATTTAAAAAATGGTAAATTCTGGCAATTTTCCCAAACGTTTCTCGTCGAGAGCTTTAATTCAAGTAAAAGGTTGAGGGGAATCCGATTATGGGAAGTGCCTAGTAATTAATGTCAGTGAATCAGTGTTACCGTCTAGCTTTATATAAGTAGAAGAAAGAAGAAGATTTAAGGTAATTAAATTTACTATAATCAAAGGTATTTCAGATACAGTCCCCAAAGAAGAAGAAACAAAATTGATGGGAAGCTCCCGATAAATGGTTTTTTCATTATCACTGTAAGGTTTTGTTCAATTTCTCCCACTCATAAGCTCGAATACAATTTGTGAGCTATATCATTCGAAAAGGTAATTAAATTTACTATAATACTGTGCAAAGGTAATTGAAGCACAGTCCCCAGAAGAAGGAACAAAATTGATGGGAAGCTCCCGATAAATGGTTTTTTCATTATCACTGTAAGGTTTTGTTCAATTTCTCCCACTCATAAGCCCGAGTACAATTTGTGAGCTCTATCATTCAAAAAAGTATATAATTTACTATAATACTGTACAAAGGTAATTGAGGCACAGTCCCCAGAAGAAGGAACAAAATTGATGGGAAGCTCCCGATAAATGGTTTTTTCATTATCACTGTAAGGTTTTTTTCAATTTCTCCCACTCATAAGCCCGAGTACAATTTGTAAACTCTATCATTCAAAAGGGTAATTAAATTTACTATAAAACTGTGCAAAGGTATTTCAGGCACAGTCCCCAGAAGAAGGAACAAAATTGATGAAGAAGCTCCCGATAAATGGTTTTTTCATTATCACTGTAAGGTTTTGGGCAATTTCTCCCACTTATAAGCCGGAGTACAATTTGTGAGATCTATCATTCAAAAAGGTAATTAAATTGACTATAAAACTGTGCAAAGGTATTTCAGGCACAGTCCCCAGAAGAAGGAACAAAATTGATGGGAAGCTCCCGATAAATGGTTTTTTCATTATCACTGTA
The DNA here is from genome assembly GCA_018207615.1 of Philaenus spumarius. NCBI lineage: Eukaryota > Metazoa > Arthropoda > Insecta > Hemiptera > Aphrophoridae > Philaenus > Philaenus spumarius. The sequence goes on from JAGFPH010024379.1 coordinate 10,828, forward strand.
AGGTTTTGTTCAATTTCTCCCACTCATAAGCCCGAGTACAATTTGTGAGCTATATCATTCAAAAAAGTAATTAAATTTACTATAATACTGTACAAATGTAATTGAGGCACAGTCCCCAGAAGAAGGAACGAAATTGATATAAAGCTCCCGATAAATGTGTTTTTCATTATCAATGTAAGGTTATGCGCAATTTCTCCCTTTCATAAGGTGGAGTACAATTTGTGAGCTACATCATTCGAAAAGGTAATTAAATTTGCTATAAAACTGTGCAAAGGTATTTCAGTTATAGTCTCCAAAAGAAGGAACATAATTGAAATAAAGCTCCCTATAAATGGGTTTTTCATTATCAATGTAAGGTTTTGCGCAATTTCTCCCTTTCATAAGGTGGAGTACAATTTGTGAGCTACATCATTCGAAAAGGTAATTAAATTTGCTATAAAACTGTGCAAAGGTATTTCAGTTATAGTCTCCAAAAGAAGGAACATAATTGAAATAAAGCTCCCTATAAATGGGTTTTTCATTATCAATGTAAGGTTTTGGGCAATTTCTCCCACTTATAAGCCGGAGTACAATT
>JAGFPH010024380.1:390-11399 GCA_018207615.1 Philaenus spumarius
TGTAGGTTCGTTTTTGACTCTATTGGTTGTTGATTTTCCGCTGGGCTTATTTACTTTGAGTCATATATGTGGCAGTTCTTGAAGATTTATTTCTGTTGGTGATGATCCTTACGAATTTTGGTTTAGGTAAGGAATTGTGATAGTTTGGTAATTTAGTTTGAGGTTTTGAGGTTGGTTGATTTATGGACTATTTGGTGTTTGGTTTGTTTTAGGTTTATTTGTTAGGTGAGGTTATTTTTAGAGTAAAGGTTAGGTAATTGTGTAAAATTAGGTATTTAGGTGTATAGATTTTGATTTATTGTAGGTAATCTATTTTACTTATGAACTAAAATTTTCTCTTAAAACTATTGAATTTACTAAAGCTATCTTAAAATTAAATTACCAAAATTGTTCATCACCAATGACGCGACATGATTGAGATAAATTGAATTTATATATTGTTAGGTTTGTTGGGTAAAGGATGGTTATAAGGTTATTGGGTTTTCTCGTTATATAATAAAAGCAAGTGCGGTGATTAGTGCAGAAGAAAAATATAAAATTGGGTGTATACGCTAAAGTTAATTGTATTTATAAGAAAGATGACCAAAAAGTTTTACGAACATAAAGACACAAACAAGAAAAAACACAAAAACCAATATATGGTTTAATTACTATTTAGGGCACAGTTTCGGCTGGTAGGCTGAAACTGGCGAAACGACAACCATTAATAAACACAAAACTGTTTATCATGAGACACAACAAAAATATCAATATACACATGGAATGGATAGAATATAGGAATTGGTATTGAAATGTACAAGTCGAGGCACGAAATTAAATGTATTACTTTTGGCTTGCGCAAGATCAATTGAAAAGCAATGTTGTTTCTTTGAACATGGCATTTTTTGTAAACTTACGTCGTGTTATTCGTTGCTTACGTGGAGTTCGACGCGTCGTCCTGGATTGGATTATCTCGCGTCGATTGATTCGCACGGTACGTTGTAGAGCACGACGTAATTAAGGGGTGGGTACGATTTATTTCGAAATTAACTTAAATCCTATAGCGAGTTCTTAAATACTAAATCCGTACATGTATATATAAATATATATAAAACTAACTTATAAACTAAGACAGACCAGAGTGGTAGATAGATAATAAAGAGATAGTAGATAGTATAACAAAATGTTGTATGTTCTGATGTGGGTGGATAGATGATTTGGGATAAAAAAAAATTGATGTAAATATTGTTGTTGACTCTAAGTTAAGGAAGGTTTTGAAAGGATGCAAATATAAAGATTCTCTGGTAGTTGGCCTACTACTTTTTCCAAAAGTCGTCATCATTTCCAAATATCTCCGATGTAAAGCTCATAACAACTATTTGAGAATAAAAAAAAATGATGCAATGAAGTTAATATTATATCCAATGAACAAAATTAAAAATAATAGTCTAAGAAAAGGAGCTGGTTACACACGGCGATACATATAAAAACGACTGGACGTTTGGTGAGACCTTATAAATGTAATGGGAAAAAAAAATTTTGATGGATCTGAAAAAAGACTCTAATCATCGAATAGCTGTTACGTCATTTTTGGTAGAGGTAAGCCCTCGTAAGAGATTACCCAAGCCATACCTAATCGACCGAACGAAACTATCGATAGATTAGAGGTGTGTGCTATTGTTATAAGTTAGAAGAATGAAGTAGGAAGTAAGAAATAGCTTATAATCTAATATCACCGATCGGAGCCAGGTGTTCGGCAAAGGCAGGTCGGTACGATCGGGTTGATAATTAGACTGGGTGGGGGAAAACGGTAAATACTGTAGGGTGTTTGATAAATAGCTTCTTATTTAACGATAAGTATGGTATTCAATCTTATTTGGTTAAATAATATTTAAACTTTATTTAATAGTAGAACAGATTAATCATTAATTGGGTTAATTTTGTTATATAGTTTTAATTGGGTTTCGCATAAGAGTTATTAATTTCTACACTGAATATACTATATTGTGTTAATATCTACGATATTGTTGCGTGGATTGATTTCGGTATTGATTTGGTGGGTTGTAATTATTGTTGTATTGTCGGTACTGTTGTGGTGTTCTCGGTGCTGTTGTTTGGTTTGGTGGGTGATTGAATGTTCGAAAAGATTGATAGTGATTTGGTTGGTTGTGAGTGTTAGGGGGTTGATGTGTGTTGCTATTGTTATTGTGCTGAGGATAAGTGCGTTCCAAGTGTGGTACTAGTTGTAACAATTCGTCAACGGTTGATGGCAAATCAACCGTTCCCAATCGAGCCATAGCTTGTGGGCACATGCCGGACAATATCAAATGGACTTGGTCGAAAGGTGTAATTTCCTGTATTAATAAGCTGGACATATCACGCACGGTTGTTATGAAATCAGCTAAGGGTTCATTTATTCTCTGTTGTCTGTATACTAAATCAGATATAACTGTATGCTTAATGTGGGGTGGGAATAAGGCGGTGACAATTGTTTTACAAAACTGATCTATGGTGGCGTTGGAATTTATAGCTTTTTCTAAAAGTGAGGCTGGTAGGCCTGTTGTGATTGGTATAAGTTCTAAAAGGATTAATTTGTCAAAGTTGGGATATAGGTAAGCAGTACGTTTTATTTGGCATAACGCTCGTAGAGTCGCCTCAGAAGGGCGAGTATCGATTGTTCTTATTAATTTTATTATATTTAACGCTGATGAAGGGAGCGATACTGGCGATTTGGGTTTTACTAGGGTTGGTTGTTGTACGATAGCATTTTGATTATCTATAGGTGTAGGTATTGTTGGTAATGTCGGTTGGGAGTCATTAAAAAGATCGAGTTGTTCACGAATTAAACTGCGATTAAGTTCGAGAGTTACTTCTGGGGTTACTTGCCAAGATGTTAGTAGTTGGTTAGCTTGGGCTGCTGTTAATTTGCTGATCCATTTGCGGTGTGGAGGTTTGATATTTAGAGGGAATGGGAAAGGTGTTGGAACGGTCAGATCCCAATTAATTTCATTGGCCATAGTTGTTTATTTGGGTTGTAGACAAGTTTAATTAACTGTTGTGTTTTTTTTTTTTTTTATATTATGTAGATAATTTTTATTGTAATTTAATATTATTGGTTTAGGACGAAAACTATTTATTGAAATAAATTTGTTTTGAACTATTGTTTTAAATAAAGTTTTTTCTAAAATTATTTAAAAGTTTGGCGTTATTTAAAATATATAAAGATTCCTTAAATATTGTAGGCTATAATATTTATTTGATGAATTAGCTGCAATTCCGAGGGACGAAAATACCTAAAAACTGTTAGGCTAACTGGAAAAAAAAATTTACTGAAAACAACAAAATACAAAAATAGACTAATTATTTATTTGTAATCACCAGCTCAATCTGAAATTGGAAAGGCCGGGTAGGCTTGTAGGAATTTAATTAAATATGAAGGTAATAATTTGCAGAAGTGAAGATTATATAGCAGTATAGTACCTGTAAACAAATGATTATAAACACACAAAACAATTTACCTGCGTTCGGTTACTTATATCGTAGCTCCTGATGTCCGGGACGTTTCAATACCTTGGCTAAATAATATGCTGTTAATAACCTATTTATGGGTAATAAGCTTAATAATAACTGTTGTAGCTTATTTATTGGTTAAATTGAACAATATTTAATGTGCATTTACTTTTGGTCAATTGTTAAGGTGTAACCAAATTACTATATTATGTGGAATTATTTTTGTTTTAAAATTATTGAATATTATTTGAAAATATTTTTGTAATATTATTAATGTTGGGGGTGTAGAATTATAATAATGTGTTCATTGATTGAATTCATTGTACAAAAATATATTATCTATAAGTAGAGAATTTGGTTAAGTATGTTTTAACTATTTCAAAATTGTTTAAGATTAATTAAATTAGTCAATGTTTTTTGAAAGTACTGTAATTTGCTGTAATGTTGTAATACAGTTTTGATTTAAATTTTAGTGTTACAATTCAGTTGAATTAGAAATGAGATTTAGATTTCTAAAAAGGGAAAATAGTTAGGCTATATGTGTTTGAGTATCTGAGTATAGGCGTAATGTGTCTAACACTGTGTTGTAATGAACAAGCTGTTATGTTTGTGGGTTATAGGCCAACGTGTAGTACAAGATATTGTATCACTGTTAACTAGCAGGTGTAGGCCATATGTGGTTTGAAATGGCTAAAAGGTGTATATATTTTGAATAATTTATATAAAATTACGTCACCTGAAATACTATCAAACAGCATTGACAAAATTAGACTAGGCCTAAAAATTATTAAAACCTATTTTACCTATGAAACACTGAAATATGCAATGTAACTGGACAATATCACTAACACTGTGAAATATATAATATTTGGGTGGCCAAACTAAGAAAGAGTACTATCAGGTGTCAGTTGTATGACACAAACATGGTAGGCTATAAATTTGTATCATTAATGTGTGTTTTATCTTAAAGTATTGTAACAGTAATAATATTTTCAATGAAAAAAGGATTACTATTTGAAAAATAGCAAGTAAATTATTATCCAACACAATCAATGACAAAGAGACACAAAATTGGGTTGTTGTTGACAGATATAATATGTTAAGAGTGTCAGAGATGAATTATTTGTTATAGGCCTACTATGAATTAATTATTTTGGTAGAAAAGTTTATAAAAGGCCAGATTACACATTTACTATATGAACTTGGTGATTTAACAGACTAAATGTTGTAAATAGCACTATATATGTGGGAAAATTATGTGTAATGTGGTGCAACTTTGTATGCATATTGGTGCAGGCTAGGCCTAAATGTATTATGTTTATAAATTTTGCAATGAAATTATATAGATTGGTATATTTAAGGTTTATTGGTTAGGGTGTTGTTACGTAATGAAACACAAGTACGTTTTACCAAAGGTAATCTTAAATTGGTTAGGCCTATTAAAACAATATTGAGTGTCACTAGGTGTTTATGTGTACATGAAACTTTCTTTGAGAGGTTAGGTCACTTAAAGTTCTTTTTGGTAGACTCTCAGTTCAGTAATTTGACTTCCAAATATGAATAAAATAAGGCACTGCTTATTATAATATAATAATAATAATTTATGTACTCACCAATAAAGCAGGAATCATAAACAAAAGAAACACTATACCAACCATATAACTCACACTAAATAGGAGTAGGTGTAGAAATTAATATAAGGCAAAATTTAACGGCAAACGTGTATAATTAATATCATAATATTCGTTCGTTAAATTTATTATTAAAAAGATTAGTTCGGTTAGTTGGTGACTAGCTTGCAAAAAATAAGAAACGTGGTTTTTACCGGCGGAAGTGATGACGTAATATAGGCAAAGTCTGACATGAATAAAGTTGCTTTTAAGGGTTAATATCGCTTCTGTTACCATTTAATCCGGGACGCAATCTCGTTATGCTAGCATTTAATCCGGGACGTCACTTCGCTTCTGCTACCATTTACTGTACCAGTTATCCCTTTGATCGTATAGGGAATCGCCGGTCAGCGTGTATTTGCACCGACTTAGTAAAATTTTGGAAGACGTGACTGGAACTGTCGATGCAAATGGACGCTACCCATATACCCAGAGCAAATTAATTAATCATCAACCCTAATTTAACCGATTGCCTTTTGCCGTACCCTGCAAATCCGATTCTGCCAGCTTTTAACAAGCGCTTAATTAATTAATATAAATCTAAACTATTGCACTTTAACCTTAACTAAAACACTAGTCACCATTGGTACACGATAGGCTACTAACCGAAACGAACTTATTACCGCTTAATACTCATTACGATTGCGCGATTTGTTATATTATCACGTTACGCGGTTACCGATTATAATAATAAATTAATTGGATTGCTTATGGCATATTAACAACGGATTAGAGTGAGTGTAGAACCTCGACGCCGACGGACGTTTTAACCTGCGGCTTACGTCTACTTGATGGGTCGGCGCTTGGCACTAGACTGGTTTCTGGTTCAATATCAAACTGGAAGGTCAGTTCTGACGCGCATGCGCGCAACTAGTCTAGCTTTAGGCAACAGGAGTTTCGGTAACTCGTTGCAAACTGAATTAATTTCGATAAAGAATTTAGAGCTTGAGAGGATTTCTCGATAAGTGAATTTATAATAAAAACTTTTGTGTTAGATTGAACAGAAAGAAAACAAAACTGTCATTTGCTTCGTACATCCTGAAAACATTTCCACCCTTACCCAACGCAATAGTATGCTGACCTTTAGCTGATGGGTAGTATAGTGAATGACGAAGCTTAGGCCAGTCGGTAGTTGTAAATTTAGACCAAAAGTTCCAGTAATTTACAATATGGCTGATTTTTTTTATAAGTACCTTAAAGTATGTAGATTAACATAAAAAAGTTTACCAGTCTATCGATTTCCCAAAATCGAAAAAAAAATCGATTATCTTTTTTTTTTTCGATTATCCTTAATATTTCTAGCTGGGATGAAGATAGAGAAAAATAAAAATACCACCGTGTAGGGGAGGTATTTTTCAACAAAAAAGGTCATGTGTATTTATTTTGTCCGAGCAATGGTTTGTCTGGAAAAATTCGACAATGCAGGTATGTATTTTGCAGCAGGGGGAATTACCAAAAAGGGACATCTTATTCATATATAATATGATGCGTTGGTTCATTCTAAATTGGCCGAATTTTAATATATCAAATTGAAACTTGGCATAGGAGTTCAAATATATATTTTAAACATTTATGCTGAGTCTCAGCTTGTTATCTTGAAAATGGCCCTTCGTGAGTAGACCTATAGTCCAGTCAAGGAATGAGGTGTAGAGTGCGTGAGCAGGTAACTAAACGATTCCTTCAGAAACTTGTTTAGGGGGCTTAGGTTGTTAACATACCAAAAGTCCTGACTCCTAGGTGATGAGCGGGGGGGGGGGAGGGGGGTAAATGTACGAATTTTGGGTTTTTCGCTTATATCTCGAAAACGGTGCATCGGAGAGAAATATTTTTAGATAATAAAATGGAATTCTTAAAATTATCTAAAACTTTTATATCATATGTTTTTTTCTAATTCCTAACCGTTTTCGAGCTATACCCTCGGAAAAAGTTGAAATTTACAAAAAAAAATTAATTTACGTCAAAATATTCATAAACATTGCATCATATTGTCTAAACCTATTCATAAACGAAAAGTATGAATAGGAAAGAAGTTGCAGATTTTTAAATTCCCTTTTAGAATATATATACATATGCTGATTAATGTCCAACCCGCCTAAAGTTACAGTTTAAAACTTGTATAGCATTTTGCAATTTTCAGAAAATTAGTTTGTATATCATATTCTTAACCCACAACCTTTGTTCGTTCATCTAATAACATATATGGCCACTTATAAGCAAGTTATTAAATAAAGTAGAAAAAATAATGATGATGACAAATTTCACACTTTATTCTACAGATAGTTTCGTTACACCAATACAATAATAATTGTAAACCCCATTGTTCTCAATATATTCCTAATGTTTTACTCTCAACTTTAAAAGTAATCAAATTTTCATCCTCTTTGAACTTGAGGGCCCAGGCAATGATTGTTCTTCCATGGCATCTTCTTCCTCAGTAGCGGGTGGCTCTTGCTGAATGGGCTCTACATCGTCTTCATCGTCCTCATCGTCAACAGGCACACTGTTCAGGGACTTTCCTTGACAGTGGAGGCACGCTGCAGAACAGGTGAGCATCGCTTTTCGGCAGCCACATTTTCCAATTACACAATCCTTGGTGCAGCGGCAAAATATAGTTTTCAGAAGAACCTCTGGTGCTGGTAGATTTTCCATTGTAATTGCCACCAGGGTGTCTCCTACACGTTTCCACCCCCAATCTTGAGGGGGCAGCTCATTACCGAGCCACTGCTGCACTTGGTGGTAGGTTCGCCGAGAGTGCTGTTTAGCTGCATTCTCTGTTGGAGGTAAGGAGCTGATTTCAGGCTTCATATTTGCCACTGACCTCGTAAACGATTGGAAGCGGTACTGGTTAAGGGAGGTTTGTTTTTTTGGCGCCTTATACCACTTCAGAAAGCACATCTCCCCAGCCTTTTCAACCTGGTCGTAAGTAGAGGAGGGGTTAGAAAATGTCATTGCTGCTTGCTGGATGATTTCTGACTCCAAGTACAATTTAAAGAAGCCCACCTTGCATCTCCTGAAAGTAGCAGAAGTTGTGTCGCATCCGGTAAATGAATGAAGGAACAGGATGTGTTCAAATCTACGGTGCTGCATCTCTTGGGTGGACAGTACTATTGTTTTGGTTTCCCCTCGTCCGGGTTTCAGCATAAAGATATCTCGGGTCGCAGGAGTGGAAGCAATCAACAGGACAGCAAGGTCTACATCCTCACCAACGACAGCCACAGAGTTGTGAGTGGATTGTTCAACAGCAGTCTTCACGATTAGGATGTCAGCGTCATCGGTAGCCTGAAGAGTATGTATCCCTTTCTCCTGCAGCTTTATCTCCAGTAAGGAGATGAAGTTAGTTTTCATCTCAAGCATAGGAAGCAAGGTATCCTTCCTCATAGAACACACCTCCCTGATTCGATTTTGAACAGTTAAAGTCTCAACTGAATGCACAATTTTCCTTTTCGCCAAAGGCTTTTTTGTTTCTTCTTTTGCGCAAAGCCCACAGAACAAACAATTACTCTTAAAATGTAATTTAGGAACTGAAGACCGGAGCTTAGACGGCCCTGTATCTTCCTTGGATGTGGATGCCTCCCTAACATATTTTTTTATTGTGTCAGTCCGGGTGTAATTTTTACGACAGCTTGTGTGAATTAAAAGGGATGACAAATCACGGAAACTTTCATGCTTGTTGTCTTTCCGTTCCTTACTTGCTTTAACAAGGCCCAGTATACCCTTTTCTTTGACTTCAGAGACATCTTCACTTCCTCTTAAAACGTCCTTAAGGCACACAGGACACTTAGTAGTACTCATTGCAGTTTCAGGCACACAGGACACTGCAATGAAAACGGATAATTGGCGATTCGGTTATGCTATACAAGTTTTAAAATAGCTGTAACTTTAGGCGGGTTGGACATTAATCAGCATATGTGTATATATTCTAAAAGGGAATTTAAAAATCTACAACTTCTTTCCTATTCATACTTTTCGTTTATGAATAGGTTTAGACAATATGATGCAATGTTTATGAATATTTTGACGTAAATTGATTTTTTTTGTAAATTTCAACTTTTTCCAAGGGTATAGCTCGAAAACGGTTAGGAATTAGAAAAAAACATATGATATAAAAGTTTTAGATAATTTTAAGAACTCCATTTTATTATGTAAAAATATTTCTCTCCGATGCACCGTTTTCGAGATATAAGCGAAAAACCCAAAATTCGTACCTTTACCCCCCTCCTCCCCCCCCCGCTCATCACCTAGGAGTCAGGACTTTTGGTATGTTAACAACCTAAGCCCCCTGAACAAGTTTCTGAAGGAATCGCTTAGTTACCTGCTCACGCACTCTACACCTCATTTTGGGTCATTTATTGACTGGACTACTATTACCCAATCGGGTCTTCTTTATATAGAATTAACTGCCAAGGATTTTAATAATACCTAATAAGCAATTGAAAGGAGATTCCGATCGAATTTAAAAGGTCAGAAACTGTTGTTTAGGATAATGTTTAAAAACAAATAATTATGTTAACTTAATTAACAAACTTTTAATTTCAATAGTTTTATACTATATTTTGTTTAGAAGCCTATTTTAATAAGGAATACGTTTATATATTAAATATTAAGGAAACTGCATAGTAATTAATTAGTACAGTTTCCCTTAACAACATTATATATTAAATATAATAACTATCAAAATACTATCGTAAAGTTAGTTTAGTAAATTCAGTAACTTATCATTAAGTAAAATTTAGAGAAAAATACAAATTTATAAATTAAACATTAAGAAATTGTAGATTGAATTATTTGTACATTTCTTAACAACAATTTTCATTGTGTCATGTTAATTTAACCTTTGCTTAATAAATTTAATACAAATTCTAGATATTATTAATTTAGGAAAAATATAGCTACCAAATGAATCATATGACATGTATAATCTTTTATTATTAATTATACATTTAATTCAAACCATCAAACGTCTCTGAAGTTATTTCAACCAATTAGTTGTAAGTCAGACCTCTCAAGCCAAGCAAAATTGATTCGTAAGTCGAATCTGGTGGAGCGCCCAAACAAGACAAACCATACATGGTTTTGAAATTATGAACCACACACCTCCATATAATAATAAAAGAAACCATACATGATAAAGTCGCCCATGTCAAAATAATAACCTTACATCAAAAAAATAACCTTACAAAAGCTAGAGCGAAAACTATTCAATCGATTTCAAACAAATTTGCACCAGACATGTCAAGTAGGCCTGTAAAGATGCACAAAAAATGGTTTTGAAAAATTTTGAAAAACAACCCTCATTTTGGCAAAAAACCCCAAAAAATCGTTATAATTTTTTTATTAAAAAAAACGGCTCAAACGATTTTGATAAAATTTGGCTCATTTGTAGCCTTTGATGCAAAATACCGCATCTTTCTAAAAATTCTCATTTAGCTAATAATAATAATAATAATAATAACTGATTTCGGGGGGTTTTTTGGCCATAAAGGGGATTGTTTTTCAAAATTGTTCAAAACCTATTTTTGTGCATCTATACAGGCCTAATTGTCGTGTTTGGTGCAAATTTGTTCGAAATCGATCGAATAGTTTTCTCTCTAGCTAGTAATAATAATATTTATTAGTTAATCTCCTAGTTTAAAATCACCTCTCCTACAATAATGAAATCACTGAGAATCTGTTTAGTAATTTAAATATGTTTGTGAGAAAGTAAGTGCCAATTTCTGGTACCGTTTATTTTTACTTTCTCCCCCTATACCATAGTATATGGAGAAAGTATTGTTTTCGTCAAAATTTTCGAGTTTGAGTTTTCGGTGGAAATATCCGTTTTGGGTCCCCCTGAACCTTAAAAAGTGGTTT
>JAGFPH010024381.1:0-11398 GCA_018207615.1 Philaenus spumarius
AGCTGCAGAAACATCGGAGGTAGAAGCAGGAGTAACAGTTGAATTTCCAGTAGTAAACCATGATGTATAATCACTGTAGTTGGAAGTTTGATAAGCATTACAGCCCGTGTAGATAATCGGTGAGGTGATAGAAGCAGCAGCAGGAACTGAGGTAGAAGTTGCAGAGTCATCGCGTGTACCCGAGGTAGATGCATCACCGAAGGGGATGTAAAAATACTCAACAGCCGGCCATCTGTTGTAACCCGTCTGTGAAAACAGAAGAAAACATTAGCAATCAAGTAAAAGTAGACGACCGACGGTTGTAACTGTGAAATCAATTTTAAAAGAAACATTAACAATCAAGTAAATTTTGTACGAAAAGATACTTACAGTGTCATCATCTGGAAGTTTCCCGAATCTCTCTAAAAAATGTTCCCCCACAGCCACTACTTGTCCTAGGTCGTGTCTCAATTTCCTCCATACAGCCATACTTAGTAGCCTCCTTGTCATTACGGACCTGTTGCATGTAGCTATCTCAACATCACGTATAATAGCGGTTAGTTCTCTCTTTGCTTCGTTAAAGAGAGTTTCTATACTACTTGCATGGGGTACCCTATTAATGTCGTGCGCCTATAACAACGGAAAGAAAAACCTTTAAAACATTTGAAAAATAAATTTTATTAAACAAACACTTAAAACACATAGCTGATACTTACATAATACCCGTATCCATGAAAATTTATGAATTCCTGCAATCGAGCTTCAAGAAACCAAAAACGTGTTCTTGTAGACCCGGGAGATGTATTTAATTCAAACGGTTCAAGGACTGAGTTATCTTCATTGTGTAATTCAAACGGTTCAAGGACTGAGTTATCTTCATTGTGATTTCTCACCCGTAGTAGTGAGGAACTAGGTCGTGAAGAGATCACCGATGGTGACCCTCGGTCGGGAGATCCGGGCGAAGCGGGGCTAAACTGAAATAATTATAAGAAATAATAAAAAATTAACTACATCTGTAAAGAGAGAGAATTTAAACATATAAAAAATCAAACGTACTTCTTCTCCTAAAGGAAACTCCACTGTGGAGAGGTCCTGACCGTTCTCCTCAAAAAATGTTGAAGAAGAAGAAGAACTATTCGAATCTAGTTGAACTTTTTTGTTCTGTAAAAAAAAAGAAGAAAAACATACAAAGAACTGTAAAATTGATTCAATATAATATGTAGTTTTAATTTAAAAAATTACTTACTCGTTTAGGTGGTGTTGCCATTATAGTTCTGCGTCACATCTGGAATTACACTAACAATTAAAACTGTTCTTTAAATTTAAAAAAATAATTGGACAGGGGTAGACCCCCTGTAGACAGAGCCCCAGCCAACGCCCTGTCTGGTGACGACCACTCCAATACAAAAGTGTCGTCTCCCCCAATGCAATAAAAAACAAAATCAAACATATATATTCTATACTAATTAGATGTACACTCTTTTTTCGCATGAAACTCTAGACTGAGACTAAAGTACTTACTCGTTCTAGACTGAGACTAAAGTACTTACTCGTTCATTGGATCATTTATATGCTTCGCTGTGAAACCTTGAGCTCAATTTTTGGGTGGTGGTAGTGGTAATCTAACCTATTGGGTAGCGACTCCATCTTGATGACGTAATATGCAATCTCTAACTAATAGGAAGTAGGGCAGTAGAACAATAAGTATACAACATTTATGAATACATATTTTATTTGTAATTATTTTACAAATTTTGCGACGAAGGAAAGTTCCTCCTCGGTAAAATCTAATGCTGCTGCTGCTGCCCCCTCTTCGATGGGTTTTTCTGCAAAATTCCACTCTTCCTGGGAGAGTGAAACCCCCTCACGCGACATCATAGCGGTTATCGGCGCAGAGGAAGGCTCGGGTGAGTGCAGCAATTCTTCTTCTTCTTCTTCTTCTATACTAGGTGTCGGTGGTGGTGGTGGTGGTGGTGGCGGGGGAGGCGACGGTGGTGCAACGGCAGGCAAGTTTCTAATTTTAGGCCACCATAAATGACTCCACCTTTTTCTGAGCGGAGCAGAATTTGAAGATGATGCTGAAAGCCCCGATTGTGTGAGCCCCACGACCTCCGACGCCAAAACTATAGATAATGCAGTGAATCCGCGGGCTCTGATGTTCTCGCAGCTTTCGCGAATATCACTGAAAACAACAAATCTCGTTAGGGAACGAAAATAAATTGTATGTGTTTTTCAACAAATATTTCGGAATAAAAAATTAACTATAAGAATACAGAAACAAGCAAGCCGAAGCTTTGAGAATTTAGTTTAAGTGAAGCAATGATGTCACTCGTGGCGACGTAACTCTAGTTGCAAAACAAAATCAGATATATTGTAAATTGATTTAGAACGGTTTATTGACAAATTTGGTACTTACCTAGACAGCTGTTCAATCGCCCTCGTTAAAAAAGATTCAAACGCCTTCTGGCTTCTTGTCGTCCTCTTAGGAGTCTTACTGATTCGTCGAGGCACCATGATGTAACTGTAGACAGAGACTGAAGTACCCACTCGTTCGTTGGATCTTTTATACTGCTTCGCAGTGAAACCTTGAGTTCAATGACGCAATCTGTTGCAAGCAGCGCAAAGTGAAAGTTTCAGACACTTCTATCCGGTTGTTTCGTAAAAAAGTCAGCGAAGTTGAAAGGTATAGACACTACAGTTGTTCTCTCATTTATGCTTCTTCCCACCAATATTTACGAAATTTACAGTCTCTTAAAACACAAGTGCACAGTCTAGGCATAAAGCTTGTACGTAAACAGTAATGACAGTTGAACAACTGATCCTCGGTGAAGCGATGACAAATGTTCGTGCAGCATGTATAACCTTCAAAGTTCGTCTTATAAATGGTCAATTTCGTAGTTTTCTTCTGAGCTGTTATGCATTTACAGCGACAATACGAAAAACATCGACAGATTTTGCAAGCGATTCCGTCGACTACTGTACGGGGTGAAACGAAACACTTCAACTCGCAACAATAGGAAGCCATGGCTTGTACACCGATCAGAAGCTTGATAGAGAATGAAAGAATACTCTGATTTCCGTCTTATTTATAATTGTCCTCTGTGTTTTCACGGGGTTGGAACCGTCACACGATTACGGTTAAGCCGTAATCTTGGCCCACATTACAATCAGGGGTGAACGGAAGGTTCACCCCTTAAGGAAGTAGCCCCAAACCATCGCTACTTCCGGTGACTACCACTCCATTACAAAAATGTAGCCTCCCAAAATATTAATTTATCAATTGTTCTACTCCTTACTCCCTTTGGTTTACGGAAGACTTAACTTCTCGCCAGTGACCTAAGAGCCGACGGGAGTGTCTTTAGAGTCGTTCGCCTTGTCCTCTGCGTCTAACTCGTTATTCGAATTGTCATCATCGGATTCGGCTTCGCATTTCATTTTTTTTATTCGCCCTTCGTCGCAATCGGATTCGCCTTCGCATTTCATTTTTTTATTCGCCATTCTCCTTTCAAAAGCCGCGATCAATTTTTCATTTTGGGCTACCCTCTCCATTCTCGCTTCGATAGTGTCCGACGGATCGTCCTCTAAGGGGACGTCTTCAGAGTAGTCGCTTCCGGATTGAGAAGAGCCGGAATCGTATTCAGTACTAAATGTAACTTTGATACTATCCGTATCGCTCACATCGAATACCTCCGAGCATTTTGTAAATTCATAACAATCTAAATAAACTTTTTCAATTAATGTATTATCTTTGTAGAAACGAATTGAGACACTTGCGTCAATACCCATGTTTACTCGTCAGAAGCCAGGTAGAGAATGGAGATGACAGAGTCATCTCCGTCTTATTTACGATTGTCCTCTGCGCCTAACTCGTTATTCAAATTGTCATCATCATCGGATTCGTCATCATAGTTTTCGCATTTAATTTTTTTAATCCCCCTTCGTCGCAACCTTTCGGCGGCTTCTCGCATCCAACAACAACCATTTCTCGCGTCTCTTTGATCGGAATCATCGATTATATAGAATATAGTATTCATCTCGTCTCTAAAATGAACCCTACGTTTCGAACTTGACATTATTACTCTCTCTCTCTCTTTCTTTTATTGCGACACTCAAGTCATTACTCGTCGGAAGTCGAGTAGAGAATGGAGAATACTCCGTCAGCTCTGGGGGTAATTGTCCTCTGCGTTATACGGGGTTGGAACCGTCGCACGGGGGAAGCCCGTGGCCCGCATTACAATCCGGAGTGAACTGAAGGTTCACCCCTTAAGGAAGTAGCCCCAACCATCGCTACTTCCGGTGACTACCACTCCATTACAAAAATGTAGCCTCCCAATATATTTTTAAATTTTGTTTTTTTATTTTTTTTTGTTTTTCTACAATTTGTTCCTTACTCACTTTGGTTTACGGAAGACTTAACTTCTCGCCAGTGACCTTATAGGTTTACGGATTTTCCGCACCATATCGTACACACTTAGGTTTACGAGGGACTTAACCCTGCGCCAGTGACCTTTTAGGTTTACGAGGGACTTAACCCTGCGCCAGTGACCTTTTAGGTTAACGAGGGACTTAACCCTGCGCCAGTGACCATTTTACACACACACACACACACCTACTTGTAGGATGTACCAAATGGCGAGGCACACTCACACAATGTCAAACGGGGAGACTGTGTTTCCGATGTCTGATCCATATTAGATTGCATACATATGTTAGTAAAATTGCCCGTATTCGGTATGTAACATCAAAATTAACATTTTTTCAATTTAGGAAATCCACACTAAAGCTTCTAGATGAGGAGGGTGACAAACGGCGAGATTTTCACGCAAGTTGCACACTCCACTTGAATATTGCTAGACTAGAAACCTTTCTTTTATGTACTTGTCAACCCATAAAAGATTTATTGTACTATCAAAGAGCCGACGGAGTTAACAACATGTTTGCCTCTTTGCCACTAAGAAATTATTAACAATATGTTTTTTTCTCCTTTACGTTTAATATTTATTGACTACAAATAATATAAGTTAACCATTTTTAGCTGTTTCAAGGCATTTTTATATAGCAAAATGCAGCTCATTATTGGAAAGCTGGTTTTTGTTGGAAACCATGAAATTAACATGTCTATTAACTAATTTCAGACCAGGGCAGTAAACACAACTGTCCAACAATTTGAGCATAAAAGAATTGTACAGTTTAATTTCTCTTAGTATCCTTAATACAGATATTTTTTTCTCAAAGGTGTTTATTGTCGCTAAGCGATATCTTCCTTAATTCTCTATCAAAATTAATTATTCAAACTTCATTTTAAGCTTTTGTTCCCCGCTATTCACGAAAATAGACAAACAGCTTAAAATTCATGTTTTCCTTACAAAAATTTATTAAAAACTCTTTTATAATATACTTTACATGGTTCCTAATGAAAGGCGACATCTATTAACAATCTGTTTAACTAGCATGACAGATGTTAGATTGTATACAAACTAAAATTCTATATGAAAACTGTTATTTATAATCCATCGTAAATAAATAAACGTAATTAACTCAATTAAATCAACTTATTAAATTAGGTAAGTGTAGGTCTACTCCTAACTTGTGAAATATTCGCACATGTCAAATAGTATTTATGATTTTGGTGGCTAAGACATTGCAATATTATAAACAAATAAATACAGTTATTTAAACAGTTTATTAGAAAATCAAGAAAATTCAAACACTTTTGAAAGTAAAGTATTGTTTCTAAAAGTAAAAATAAAATACAAAACACAATCCTCACAAAAATACGATTATTTGTCAAACACGTTTCAACGACAAAGTCGTCATCTTCAGTGACATATGAGCTTCAACTAAATTATAACGTAGTTATTAGTTATAAATTTATTAGATACTAGAGGGCTCCGCCCCCTGCTCGCTTCACTCGTCAACCCCCTCGGTGACTCATGTAGAAGCAAATGCAAACAGATTATTTTATATAAATAGGCCTACTATTAAATTCTAATACGTCTTATTTATTTTTAATTAGAATGTAACATAGTGGTTTCTTATTTTTAAATCTCTTAACTCAAGCTTTTATTTATTTGTGTGTGTTGAAACATGAGTCTAGGCGTAAATTTAAATATTATTTTTCACTAAGCTGGACATCCGAATCGCCTGTTTTATCTGTTATTTTATTCAATTTGTTGTTATCGTAGTGAATAAATATTTACATTCAAGAAATATGTGTTGCTTCATCAGTCTAGGAATAACCGAAAATTATGTTTAATTTATTTTACCTGCCTTAACGGCAACATACACACATAATTTATATTTTTATGCATGTCTTTGCCACAGTAAGATTCGAATGATGTAAGTGTCATCTTTCAATTGTCGGTTTTTAGTTTTTCATAATGTTGCTTATTTATACATTTAGCGGTTTGCGCGCTGTTAGTTAAATGTATTTTTCTTTTAAATTTAATAATAAATTAAAATGAAATTTAGCACACGTACAAATAAAGTATTTATATGTGTTCTGTGAACAGTTTAAAATTGTGCTCTCCGTTTTTTAAACATTTATACAGAGTTTGAAATAGTTTTCTAAAACATCTTTCAAGTAAGATCCGATACATTATTGTAGAGGTTATGGCCATATTTGGTACAAAGGTACTGACAATTATCTTAATTACTTCTCAAAAAGTTTTGTAACTCTGGACTATTATTTGCAAATAAATTATTTCCTCAGTGATAAAAGCAGGGATTGTATCGAACAGTTAGCGTTTTCACGAATATTTAATGTTTTTTTATGTTATTCTTTAAACTGTATACAATGCTTTTTGATGTACACCTTGTGCGTAACCTTACCTTTGTCGGTCTTTAAAAATATATCATCTTCATTTGGCGTTAAAGCTGTCAGGATTGTATACGCACAAATTAAATAGATTCCGGTTTGTAAATTTACATGATACTGGCTTAAAATTCATTTCTCAAGCTAAACGATAGTTTGATAATTGATATCGGCTCTAGTTTGACTGACTTTAAATACTTTTTTTTTAACACCTCATAATTTCCCCCTACTACCTACTTTTGTAGTGATCAGCGTCTTTAAAAGTTAAAAAGAAAAATAATATTTAAAAATTAATTTAACTATATATTTTATATAACCTCAATAAATGTTTTAATAAACGGTTTGGAAGGAAACTTGGAGCATTTGTATTTATAAATTATCACTTTCAAAGTCAGAAATATTGTACTAGTTCAATCCAATTGTTATTTCCTGTAGGTTAAAACCACCTAAAACTAAATGATCAGGTAGAATTCATGTCAAACTCGCCCTTGTTAAAACCATTGTCTTCACTATGACCTGAGGTCTCCCATGCCCATCCCTTTGGTTTGTTAACCAAGTAAAGTTTCTCTGTTGTAATATTTACGGCGGTTTTCTATATTTTCCTTAGTCTGGGTCAGGTGCTTTTGCTTATGTGGCTACAAAAATATTATTTTTTTTAGACTGCAACATTTATTTATGGTTATGCCTTCAGTCGGGGGCGACAATGTTGCCAGATTTAACACATACCATGTTGCCGTCAAGTGCACCTTTTCTAACTAAGGGTTCAGTCCAATCGTTCTTGTCAATTCCTTAGATGAGGGTGTTGCTTACTTCCATTATTTGAATGTGCGCAATATATTATAAATTACACAAGTTATTCACAAACCTCAACCATTACTCCAATTAAAGCGTTAAACTTTTTAATCGAAGTTAAGAAACGATTTTTATGTTTTAACTATGTCAAAAATGGTTGCCTATCAGTAATAAATTTGAATTAGTTTGTTAAATAATGCAATACCTATATGAATAGTTTTAAAGAAGTATATGTTCATTCAAAATTCAGTTATATAGTTTAAGTATGCATCAATTATGCAAGTTTACCGATTTTTAATTAATCTAGGAACCCATCATATACTTTAGGAATAAAAGGAAACATTGGTTACAAATTTAAATGAAATGAAGGATGTATTACAAATACTTCATATGAAATAGTTACGGGTTTGTGGAATATTAATAACTTATTGTGCATATTCTTCCTAGAATCAAAATATACAGTATTATTACAAATTGTTTTAGAGTAAATTAACCAATCATTACGTTAGCACCACTTATAAAATTACTTTAGATTATAACCCACCCAACTTTTGCTCCTTATTTCCAAATATCTAACATTTTGAGTGGTAGGCCTATATGAAAGATTTCTTTTATTCCAGTTTTTCTGCACAAAACATGCTAAAATCCCATTTAATTATTCTATTTCAGAGAATAGTTCAACAAAATGTTCAAAAATTCTGTGGTTTTAGAGATTTTTATATACATGGCGAAACTAACTCGTAAAAAAATAGTGATAAAAATATGTTTTTTTTTCATGCTGAGTGGTAGTTTTTTTTGTTTTATCACCATCTCATTCTTTCACTGTTCTCCACTAAAAAGACCTTATTCCTGCCATGGAATTGATATTGGTTAGATTGTTCAGTATATACAGAGTGTTCATAAAATCCCTTTAACCCCCTTTATTATTTTTGTTATTGAAAATAAGTCAACAAAACTTAGTTCAAATCTTGTGTTGCATAACAGGATACATTTTTTAACATATCTGAACCTTTAGGGTTTTGGGGGCTTGAGGGGGATTAAAAATTACAAATATAAAAATAGGTAATACACCATTGAAAAGCTTATTAAAAGAGTAAGAAAATGGCACAAACTAGAACTTAGTATCTTGCTTCGTTTCAAAGTAATGGACAATGGAAGTTCTGGAAAATGATATTATCATAACATCAAAACAGCTTGTGTTGCTTAACAGGACAATTTTTTTACATATCTGAACCTTAATGATTTTGGGGGGCTTGAGGGGGTTAAAATTTCCAAATATAAAGGTAGATCATGTAATACACCATTGAAAAAGCTTATTAAAAGAGAAACAGAATGGCACAAACTAGAACTTAGTATCTTGCTTTGTTTCAAAGTAATGGACAATGGAAGTTCTTTAAAAATGATATTATCATAACATCAAAGCAGCTTGTGTTGCTTAACAGGAAAATTTGTGTACATATCTGAACCTTTATGATTTTGGGGGGCTTGAGGGGGTTAAAATTATAACAAAGTATAACAAACAATGTTTATTGTTTTAGGTGTTGTTTTAATCATTTCTTAGTTCGCCTCTAGCCCCTATTAAACAATACGTGTACCAAAGTTCCTAGGTGGTATTCAATGATTATTTATAATTTTAGGGGTTGTTACTAAATTTTAACCCCTTAGCAAAACGTGACAAAATGTAAAATTGGTTTATTTTTTATATGTATCTTGTAAGAAATAAATATACAAAATTTCAACTTTCTAGCTTTAAGGAAAGTATAACAAACAATGTTTATTGTTTTAGGTGTTGTTTTAATCCTTTCTTAGTTCGCCTCTAGCCCCTATTGAGCAATACGAGTACCAAAGTTCCTAGGTGGTATTCAATAATTATTTATAATTTTATTGATTGTTACTAAATTTTCGCCCCTTATCAAAACATGACAAAATGTAAAACTGGTTTACTTTTTATATGTATCGTATAAGAAATAAATGTACAAAATTTTAGTTTTCTATATTAAAGAAAATTGTAACACACAATACTTATTTTGTATGGGTTGTTTCAACCCTTAAAGGCCAAAAATTTTAAAATCCTTACTTATTGTGCCTTTAGCTTCTATGAAAAATAAGTGTAACAAATTTCACGTTCCTAGGAGATAGGGTTTTAGAGATATATAACAAACAATATTTATTGTTTTAGGAGTTGTTTCAACCCTACAGGCCAAATATCTAAAAATCCTTTTTTAGTGCGCCTCTTGCCTCTATGACAAATACGTGTACCAAATTTCACGTTCCTAGGAGGTAAGGTTTTTGAGATAAATAACAAACAATATTTATTGTTTAGGGGTTGTTTCAACCCTTACAGGCCAAATATTTTAAAATTCTTTCTGAATGCGCCTCTAGTGCCTTAAGAAAGAATATATGTGTACCAAATTTCAAGTTCCTAGGTGGTATGGTTTTTGAGAAAATGTGATCAGTCACAATCAATGAGTGGTATTTGGCTTTTATAAGTATAGATTACACATCAACCGAACGTGTCTTTTTTACAACATAATTATATTATTGGAGATGAAGTCGTAGTACGCTTAAGTGTTGAAGTTTCTTCTTATTTCGTGTGTATTGACAAACCACACTTGGGTATTTACGACTTAACAGTAGCCGACTTAGACCCTAGTTCCAACCTTTAGTTTGTTATACTGGGGTAATAAACGTGACAGCAATTCTACACGGTTTGTTCAATACTCGCAGATACTTTTGTAAAGTAAAAGTTGAAGGTAAGTCAAAAGATTATACATTTAAAATAAGACATTTAATTCTTCAAATACTGGATGGTATCTAGTAGCAATAAATAGGTTTTAGGCAACACTAAAAATGCTTTGGGACTAAACAGACTAGCATTCAATATATTGCTGGCAATATTTAACAATTTCTTCAATGGCATAAAATTCCAAGTAATAATAATAATTTTATAATGATACCTATATATCAATAAACAATATATCTACAAAGAATAATATATCAGTACAGTCTCAAATCACAGAAGAATGTCAGTGATAGGCCACATTTCTTAAATACATAAAAAATCATCATAAATACACTTATAAATTGGCTGACTACAAACACCATACAAAACACCAGTAAGATGAATTTCGTTAAGGATGTCTCATCCTACTAATATTATAAATATAAAAGTTTGTATGTTTGTCTGTTTGGATGTTTGACTGTCAATCACGCAAAAAGTACTGTATGGATTTGATTGAAATTTGGCGCACATAGGCTATAAATCATTTTGATTTAAGGGTTGAAACAATCCCTAAAACAATAAATATTGATTATTATAATTCCATTAAGACTAGAGAGCTGGAAATTTGTACATTTATTTCATACAAGATATATATAAAAAGTGAAACATATTTGTATTTTGTATCATGTTGATAAGGGGTGAAAATGTGATAACAACCCCTAAAACAATACAAATTAATTATTATACATAAAAATAGAGAGCTGAAAATTTATACATTTATTTCTTACAAGATATGTATAAAATGTGAACCATAATTGCATTTTATACTGTGCTGCTAAGGGGTGAAATTTTCATAACAACCCATAAAACAATACAAATTAAATATAATCTTCTCTTAAAGCTAGAGAGCTGGAAATTAGTACATTCATTTCTTACAAGATATACATTTTGTAGAAAAAGTCTGGGACCGGTTTAATATTTCGTTTATAACGAAAATTTAAAGATAGATGATGTGATTGAGGAACCTACTCTATGTAAAAATACTATTGTTCATGTTTATTGTCCTACTTCCTGGACTGTTAAATAATAAT
>JAGFPH010024382.1:0-11397 GCA_018207615.1 Philaenus spumarius
CTGTAGCAGTAACAACGTGTTATCCGACCGTGCTAAAGGTAATTTACACAACTCCACAATTTACGCTCTGCAATGGTGGCAATAGTGGCAGTAGACGAGTCCATTAGTTCAGGACATTAAGGCTGATTGTCAAATCTTTGATCACAACTCGAGAGACTAGCAACAGTAATGTTATGTTGTAGTTAAAGTTAACAGATATTGCCAGACGTCTAACTGGTATATGAAAAGTGTTGCGCTATTACAGCATAGCTAACCATTCCGTATTGGCACTTTCAGGGCTCAAGCTTCAGAAAGTACACAACTTTCTTCATAACTCGTCCTTACCATTAACTTGGCAACATTTCCTAGGTGTAGTAAACAGTTGCGCTGTATTTAGTGTTTGCTTATATACAGAATTTAGCACGGCTTAGCAAAAAGATTTTAATCGAAAAGCGAAAAGAGCTTGAAGAAGGAAAATATGTACACAATAATTTAAAAAGGAAACTTCAGCGATCTATTATATCTCCGGCCAGTAGCCTCGCCCTTGAACTAACTTTCATAATATATAGCTTAGGTTCGATGCACTTGTTCTATGAAGCTACTCTGCAAGATTATGTGTTTAATTACGAAGATACCAAGTTCTCTACTTGATGTAGGAATTTAGATCAAAACTAACGAAGGACGTACACTATTAGCTCCAACAGTCGTACTAACTCATGAGAAAATAGTGCTTGTACTACAAATTCGCATGATTTTTAACTTAATTACTGCAGCCAATTACTTCATTAAATTTAGAATGCAAAAACTATCTGAAGAATAAAATGTTATAGTTTTTACTGCAAAAAAAGTACAGACAAACTGTAGCGATAACAGCCGTGAAATTCTAATTAAACCTGCCTCGTGTTTCAAAATGTTTAATTAAAACTTGCCAGTAGATAGGCTAACTCAGCAGTTTGCCCCTGCAGCCTGCAGCTTATACTGTACTAACTACATTATCGCTCGATGCGCAGTCTGGTGGTAATGGTTGTAATTACCTCGCGGAAAGTGGACAAACAGTTGAAGGGGAAAATTACAAATTACGACACTAAATTACAGATCCGTCCATGCGGAATAATTTTGTATACACCTGGACAAATTTTCAATCGTCGAGGAATTATTGATACAGATTTCTCTCAAAGGTCGGTCATTTTTTAAAACGTGTTCCTCTAAATGTTTTTCTTATTGATTAATTTCCGTTTTTTTGTTTTTTGTTTTTATATATTTCGCACATTGAAACTATTTTAGCGAAATCCAACACTACATATTAAACCTACTTATAATAATATGGTTCGACTTATGTAATCATGATCGCCTAAAACAATTACCCATATTTCAAGTGAGTAAATCATATACACTAATTAGATAAATCGATTCATTTTTTGTATCTAGGTGTAATTTATAGTCATTACCGATACAAGTTAAACTGATATCCAAGAAACTATTTATATTTGAAACGCACTTTAATGAATCTACAAAGTATTCTTATCTGCTCCGCACTTGACCTCAGCCAATGATCTCGCACGATAGTTTAATGTCGATGATTTAATTCTTATTTTGTTTTATTTTTGGGTAGCCTACTATAAAAAGTGCAAAGTTAGGGGTATATAGCAAAACAAAACGCTTTAGTATACTAGGTCGACAAGGGGGATAATTTCATCGGTCGTTTAGTTTGGTTAAATACAACATTGCATATGGACAAAAATATACCTTATATAAGAGAATAATAAAATCAAACACAAATTTTTAGTAACGTCTACAACTTTCTTTTTTACTTTCTCGCTATAATACTACAGTATAGAGAAAGCAAAAAATCGATGTTGAGATTTTTGTGGAAATTTCCGTTTTGGGACCCCCTGAGTCCAAAAAAGTGGTTTTTATAAATTGTCTGTCTTTATGTCTGTATGTATACACAGCTAGAGCGAAAACTATTCGATCGATTTCAAACAAATTTGCACCAGACATGTCAAGTAGGCCTGTATAGATGTACGAAAAACGGTTTTGAATTTTTTTTAAAAACAACCCCCTTTTAGGCAAAAAAACCCCAAAAAAATCTGTTATTATTTTTTTATAAAAAAACTGATCTAACGATTTTGATAAAAAAAATTGGTTTATTTGTAGCCTTTAATGTATCCTACCATATGCAAAAAACACATCTTTCTAAAAATTCTTGTTTAGCTAATAATAACTGATTTTTGGGGTTTTTTTTTGGCATAAAGGGTGTTGTTTTTCAAAAATTTTCAAAACCTTTTTTCGTGCATCTATACAGGCCTATTTGACGTGTTTGGTGTAAATTTGTTCGAAATCGATCTAATAGTTTTTTCTCTAGATAATAATAATATCTATTAGTTAATCTCCTACTTTAATAAATCACCTCTCCTACCCCTCCTACAATTATGAAGTCACAGTGAACCTGTTAAATAATTTAAATATGTTTGTGAGAAAGTGTGTGCCAGTTCCTAGTACCGTTTATTATTATTTTTTCTTCTTCTTTTTTGCAAAATTCAAAAATCAAATTGTAAACGTTAATAAAAATGTGTGTTTCTTTTTTCTTTGAAAAATGGAGTTCTACCAAGTACTTTCGGTCATCAGTATCAATCGTATAAGGGAATAAGTCTGATAGATAATATATAAAAGAACAAATAATTGTGTCGTTGGTTAAAGCAGTAGATTAATTTTGATTTCGATTATGAATCCACTACCCTACACACAAATTACATGTACCTTTCTTGAACGTAGATTAGTAATATTAATCATGGAAGGATCCACATTGACAGTTAACGAGCTGTATGCCTTAAACATAAGGAATATGCTAAAGTCAGGATCTGGGTAATCAAGTGGAGGAGCCGTTAATTTGGCTCGTTCATTAACAACCGGATTCTAGAACAGAATAAACACAATGGGTATAATCTTGCCAATTACATTAAACAGAGCTTAGTCTTGTACGTTCGAATCCAACAAAATACTCTGATTCCACTATCTTGAACTTCTAACGAGTCGCGCTTCCCGCCGTTTTTTAAATCCCAACACTTTTCAGGGAGCATAAGGAATTACCCGGGCACGATCAACTGAGCGAGGCGCCCGTCGCAGACAAACGATTGATAAATAACAGACTGGCTGGATAAATGAGTTAGTCATTCTATTTCACTTCAAAGGGCTGTTAATATTCAAATCTCGAAGAAACCAATCCCGAATCATCACGCAATTTCAGTGCAAAGTGATTAAGTTCCGTTCGTATGATGCGTTAAATTTCCAAACCTATTCCAATGTTGGCAGTTTCATTTTCCAATATAGCGGCTCAAAGTACAAACGCTTTATCAGTGTACACAGAGGAGATTGGAGAATAATTAATTACATTAAATACTATTCACTGTGACCAACATAACGTAAATAAATTTCTAACATATCTTGTAAACAGACGCATTTATTTGTTCGTAAAGGTAATGCAAGCAATACTAATAAACCGAAAGAGTTAATATTAAGAACTCGTATATTTTATTTCCAAAACTATTAACTCCAGTTGACCGAGTAGCAACAACTTTGCAAATTATTTTAAAACTAGTTAGATCCCGTGAAAAATTACGTGCAAATTAATTTGCTACCCATGAGAAAAATATAACTTCAAAATAGTAATTTGAATATGTTGTAGAATTAATGTAAACTGTATTATTGGATTTGAGGTAATTGAAAAGTAATTGAAAATGAATATTTTTACAATATTTTGTTTATTTTTTACTTCTTAAGCCTACAAATTATTATGTAACAGGGTATATAACGTTAGAAATTTTTAACATGGTAAATTTACAGAGCCTCTTAATTAAACCTTTTAGCCAAGACCTAAAACCATGGAAACAAAACCAAAAATCATACATTTGAATCACAGGAAAACTTAAATCAATGTTTTTAAATACAGCCATTTAGGCAATACTATGTTATTGTTCACTTTAAAACGTTATTGTTTATGGTATTTTACGTTTTGATTGATTTTGGGGGAACCAGAGAGGGTATAAGTTCGATAAAAACAAAATTTTCAGAATATTATCCGTTATTTATTAATTATTATTATTATTATTTTATAAAACCCCATACAAGTTTTTAAATAAAACCTCAAAAAAAATTATATCTCTTCAAAATGCGTGCTTTCGGTTGTTGAATTTTATTGCTAACAAACTTGTCCGAGCGACTTAGAAAACCAACGTTAGTACCAAATTTGGACCAAATCGGACTTATATTGGGACCGTTAGAGTGCGAACACTTACATACAAACATATACATTTTTAACTACACCACCAAAACGTGTTCAGGGGACCATGATTGGTGCTCATTGACTACTCCGGACCTTAGGTCTCACCATAAGAGTCACTGGAATAGCTCATTTTACAATGAGGTAATCAGACGGACAACGGGTGATCTTACTTTTCCTTTTTAAAGAACGAAACACTAAAAGTGTTAACATTCTATTTTTACTGGAACACCTATTCGACGAAAACAAACTTGTTATACTTAGTAAAAAAAATATCGTTCTTTTTCACATTCCCAATTATGTAGAGCGAAAATATTAAAACTTTCTATTTACCTTTGCCAAAAGCTATTCCCTATGAAATTCAAACAGAAAATAAGGTCAAATGGAAAATTTTCTAAGCTGTGACACGTGCGAACATATACATTTCTTTATAGCTTTGCAACCTTAATATACAGAGTGTTCAGAAAGTCCATGTAACACCCCTCATTATTTTTGTTACTGAAAATAAGTTAACAAAACTTTGTATATATCTTGTGTTGCATAACAGGACACATTTTTAACGTATCTGACCTTCTATGATTTGTAGGGGGGAGGGAAGGTTCTGGAAAATAACGTACAACCTACTTAATGTTCTTATTCCTAATATTAACAAGTTAATAACCTGCTTTGATGGTATGATAATAATATCATTTTCCAGGACTTAGATTACAAATTACTTTGAAAAGAATTATTATATTAAGCTCTATTTTGCGCCATTCTGTTCCTCTTTTAATAAGCTTTTCAACAGTGTATTACATGATCCACCTTTATATTTGAAATTGTCTACCCCCCTACCCCTTCCAGCCCACCAAAATCATAAAGGTCAGATTTGTCAAAAAAAAATTGCCCTGTTATGCAACACAAGATACGCGTTTATTTGTTAAATTATTTTCTATAACAAAGTTATAAAAGGGGTTAACGGGACATTATGAACACTCTGTATAAGGTTTTACTCAACGAATCCTACTTTACTTTCCGAAATGACTTTCATTTGAATTTCTTACTCAAACATTGATTACTGACTTCGTCATTAAGTAGTTTAAAGTCTATATTGAGGGTTTAAATCCAATTAAAAGTAACATCAAAGAGATGTTCGTAATTAATTAAGTAAATCTGCTTTAACGAAGTCCGGACTTTGCTCTCGTTTTTGATTTGTTTTCTTTGAAGATTTCAGATAGGCTGTTTCTAAAATTGAAAAATAAAAGAGACAAATTATTTAAATAATAATATGAAAGAACTCTGCATCGATCAAAAACCGCGGCGTCAATTACGAGAGATCAAAGGTGGTGGAAAAGGTAAAAACATGTCTTACTAATGTTTTAGTTAAGATAATATTTAAAAAAAAACAGATCTGAAAGTATTTTCGTAGGGGTGACCGTTCTCCAGAAAGAAACATAATACAGTAGTTTAATGCAGTTTCTTACACACCTTAAAAATCTAGTACGGTTTTGTATTATATGGTGTATACGAGTATAACATGTATAACTCAAGGTGTCTTACCTTAATTGGACAAAAAATAGGTTGGATTGTATCCTCAAACTCCACCTCTGATTCTTCAATCTCCAAAAAAATTTCAGAAAAACATTGAACATATGTAAAAAAAATATAAAGGTGTACTGCATTAAAATTGATTTCTCATAAATCTTTAAGTTCTTTCCATGTTTTTAAATAATGTATGTACACCCTCTATTTTTAAATTGTTTTTATTTTAAAGTACAGTAATAATCAAATTTATGTTTAGAACATTTTTTTACCAACGAACCATACAGCGTTCTCCCAAATGTACAGTTCTTCCATGTTTTAAACAGCTATTCTTTTACTTCACCTGAATAATTCTAGACTAAATCTATATATACATATATATATAATCCAAATACCACTCACTGACACACTTATCACGAAATCTCAAAAACCACGGAACGGATTGGAATGAAATTTGGTATGTAGCTTCCTGTAGGTGCTCGCTAAGAAAGGTTTTTAAAAAATTCGAAATTTTAGGGGGGTTTGGGGGGGTCAAAGTTATTAAAAATCCCCATAAGAAATACAGAGTTTAACATATTTATTGATATATTTGTTTGGTTAATATAGATTTAACTTTGATTTGTCTCTCCGAGCAAAGCCGGATCGGGTCAGCTAGTAATTACATGTGTTTAGCTTCTTTATAGTTTTCAGGTAGATCTACAACAACATTTAAGTTCTCCAGTTAAACCTACTGCGAATAATGTGTTCTTTACTTTAAGGACGGCAACTATAAACGAGAAATATTGGGCAAAACCTGAGCTTATATTTTCCTAAATGAATTACCTGAAGAATTAATCTTTCGCCATACCGCCATGCAGAATGAAATAACCCAGCTTACCACGAGTTGATCCGCGCGCGTAACTTTTAATTAATTGAATAATTCACAACGTTGACCAAGTCCGTGTAATCAAAAAGGGATGAACGGAAATGAGTTTTTCCATTCGCGGGTTATTTGTACAATGGTTATACCATAATTCGTCTATCGAGGTTTATATAAGATTAATTGAATACCTTTTTTTTAACAGAAAATGTTTTCAGCTTTTGGTGGTTAGAAAGGTGGGACCGATTGGGCGCTCTTAACTTATAAATTATCATTTTAACTCATGCTCCAAAATAAACAGGACCAAAATAGTAGTAGATTTAAATATTGTATATTTATAAATATACAAAGTAAAGGGAACTGAATACTTTAGTGTTTAACACTCTACAGGCCCGCCGTTAAGCAACTCTCGTAGCGTGATTGAAGATCTTCGGTCGTGGTTATTGATTCATTAGTACACCCGTGTGCTCCTTAATGATGCAAGTGTGGAAGTAATCTCGATCTCTTCGTTTGACCTTGGAGTAACATAATTTCGATGGTGGCACTCTTGAAAACGGTGCGTTTGAATGTTGCAGGCAAAAAACAAAATGGTCGCCATTGCAAACACTTTTTCCTATTTCTATCAGTAACCGTTGGAATTGCAAAACAAGTTTGACACAAAAAATGTAGCTACACAGATGTTTACAACTTTTTACGTGGGATCAACAGTTTTCTCATACAAAGTACTTTTATATTTTTCAAAAATAAAAATGAATATGTCTCAGTATGAGGGTTTTGCAAGCGCATATTTACATGCTTGGCATTATTTACATGGTCATTGGATAGTTCTAATAATAATTAAAACATTAAACACTAATAAATTAAAAATATCCCCTTTCTCTTATATTGTGCCGTAAGAAATTGAAAGATAAAAAGAACCGCTATAGCTTTAACCTTTAATGAAAATACTGTGGAAGAAATAATAAACGGTACCAGGAACTGGCACATACTTTCTCACAAACATTTAAATTATTTAACAGATTCACTGTGACTTCATAATTGTAGGTGGGGTAGGAGAGGTGATTTATTAAAGCAGGAGATTAACTAATAAATATTATTATTAACTAAAGAGAAAACTATACGATCGATTTCGAACAAACTTGCACCAAACAAGTCAATTAGATAGATAGATGCACGAAAAAAGGTTTTGAAAAATTTTGAAAAACAACCCCCTTTATGTCCAAAAAAACCCCAAAAGTCAGTTATTATTATTATTACCTAACGAGAATGTTTAGAAAGATGCTGTTTTTTTGAATATGGTAGGGTACATTAAAGGCTACAAATAAGCCACATTTTATCAAAATCGTTAGAGCCGTTTTTTATAAAAAAATTATAATTGATTTTTTGGGGGGTTTGCCAAAAAGGGGGTTGTTTTTCAAAAATTTTCAAACCCGTTTTTCATGCTTCTATACAGGCCTATTTGACATGTCTGGTGCAAATTTATTTGAAATCGATTTAATAGTTTTCACTCTAGTTTTGTGTACATACAGTCATACAGACATACATACAGACAGACATTTTGTAAAAAACATTTTTTTTTTACTCATGGGGTCCCACAACGGATATTTCCACAAAAATCTCAATATCGATTTTTTTGCGATCACTATACTTTCTCTATACTATAGTATAGTGAGAAAGTATTTTTTTACAGATTTATATAGACAGGCTAGAGACAATAATACTTGTCAGTCCTATAGTTACATTTTTAATTACAATCATAGACACTTTCAATGCAAATCTCACTTAGACCTAAATCTTAATCAGCTCTCACTCTACCATATTGCCACAACGGTCGGGAGTACCTTCGCATATTTCGGTGCACCGGAGTCCATTTGATTGGCATTTTCATGGAAGTGAGAACGCCTTTTGGAGCATGAGCAGCGACAAAGTTAGAAGATAAGTTCTGGTGCACAAAGGTTGGTGCAAGCAACAGGCTCGTATGCACTCCCTACTTTGTTCCATAGAAAATCTGAAGGTTGTGGGATATTGGGATGCTGAATTAGGTCCTGATTTTACACAAAACACTGAAGGTGAGGCCTTAGCAATGCCGGATCCAGTGCAGATCTTGTTGTAATAAGGTTCTCATCTTGACGTTGTTTCTGTGTAAACAACAACCATCGCACAGTTCCTACATCAGTCATTGTTGTTTTAGGGATAATATAGCTGACAAATGAACGCTTCCAAGTTAGCCCTGACATATTCGGTGAGTGACAGTGTAGTCCAAAACTAAGCCAAAGTTCTAGCAGTGTATCACTTGCGGAATTAAAAGCTTTCCACCACTTTTATTTTACCTTTGATAGTAAATGATCCTGTTACATCAGGTCCTGAAAGTGCGTGTAATCCATGGAGTGCAGAGACTTTCAGAAGTCCAAGTGATCTGTAAATTGAACCTAGCTGCATGTTTTCATGCCATGGCCGAGGAAAAATGGAAATCTTCTGAAAGTTGAGGATATAGCCTTAGTGCTAAAATCAGGACATCAGTATCGGGGGAGAACACATGAGTAGATTTAATTCCTTTCTGTGCTAAATAAGTTGCGTGTATTATAATCTTTCTGTCGGCCTCCTCCTGCGTACTTGCAAGGCTGGATACGTGGGGAAAACAAACATGTTTATGATCATGATTGGGTAGATGAGTGCTTCTAACTATCTAGATGTGTCTTCAAAGCTTCGCAATGGTAGCCGATGGTTCATTTCGGAAGATAATTTCCTTCATCGTTATCACCACATAAACATCAGGACGTAAAAGATCGCAGGAAGGTACAGAAAGTGTGTTCCTCGAGAAATCAGGCAGTTGCCAATCCTTCTTTAATGTAATTCAATAGTGGCTACAGCTGTGTGACTGGTGGCGCCATCTTGATGGAACCACTGGGAACCAAAAGCCACATTGCTAGTACGACAAAACCTCTTCAGATCTCTACCAAAAGGCGACCGAGATATTCTTACGAAATAAAATGTATTTTTTTGTTACAAAATCAGTAGTACACATCTTAACGTCACAATATAAGTTATCTATATATATAAAAGCCAAATCCACTGACTCAGTGATCACGATTTCTCAAAACCTACTGAACATATTGGAATGAAATTTGGTATGTAGCTTCCTATAGGGCCGTAGGTGTTGATAAGAAAGGTTTTCAAAAAATTTTAAATTTTAGGAAGGGTTTGGGGGTCAAATTTACTAAAAAACCCACCGAACGGATTGGAATGAAATTTAGTATGTAGCTTTCTCTAGGGCCCCTAGGTGCTCGCTAAGAAAGGTTTTCAACAAATTTGACATTTTAGGGGGATTGGGGGGACACAGTTACTAAAACAAAACCTCCGAACGGATTGGAATTAAATTTGGTAGGTAGCTTCCTCTAGGGCCATAGGTGCTCGCTAAGAGAGGGTATCAAAAAATTCGAAATTTTAGGGGAGGTTTGGATTGTCTAAGTTACTAAAAATCCAAATAAGAAATACATAGTGTAATATATTTATTGATATAATATAGTTTTTGTTAATATACATTTAACTTTGATTTGTCTATCCGTGCAAAGCCGGATCGGGTCAGCTAGTCCCTAATACAATTTCAACAAAACATTTATAATTTTAACTTAATCCTATACAATAAAAATATTTTACTACAGAACATGCTCAATGCTTTAATGCAATTTCTCACATACGAATAGCAGTGATTTTCTTCAACAAGATGATTTCTTAAATTTTACAAGAAAATGTACTTAATTTTACTACGAGTACGGAGAATCAATCACTGTCATTTCTTTTTCAATTTGAATAAAATGAAATTACATTTTACGTTTAGTTTTATTTACAATATCCGGAGCGGGACTCAATTCCGTTTCAGACTGACAGTGAACCCATTATAACATTCATTTCATTCGATATATATGTAATAAAAATGTATCTATTTATTTTTTTTAAATATTACATTTTAAGTGTATTTACTTTGTTGGCCCCCTTCTACAACATTTCTGGATACACATAAATGATATTTCTAATAATACAATAGCTATCCTAATTATATAAAGAAGAAAGGTATGTGGGTAGGCCTATGTATGATCCAATGTCTATGTGTATTCGCTATACATGCCCAGACCGTATGCCACAAGTACCTACTTAAATAGCACAAGCTATCGAAGTGAATATCATTTCGAATACTTACATTAAATGAGTTAAAATGGGGTAAAACAATAATACCTTTAACTACCATGAGAATAGAGAGAACTGTTTCTTTTGTGATACATCAAAAAAAATAAGATCCATCATATTTGGATTATTTGCGCATTAGGTATGGAAACGGAAATCCCAATTCTTAAAACATTAAATAGTAATTATTTTACTTGAATCTAGAGAGTAGGAATTTGGTAGATTTATTTCATAAATATTTTAGGCCTTATTTCTCGTACACTAAACATAAATTCCACCAAATTTCTCGAAATGGAGAGCTGAAATTTGATACATATTATTCTTACGCGATATGCAAGAAAGAAAAATAATTTGCTAAAGAGCGAAATGGGATAATCACCCTTAAAAATAAATAATAGTTCGTACACTCGCTATGAAGCTAGAAAGGAAACTTGGTTAGTATTACTCTTCATAAACTTGGTTAATATTACTCTACATAAATTTGCTGTTCATATTACTCTTCATATACTTGGTTCATATTACTATTCATGAACTTGGTTAATATTACTCTCATATACTTGGTTAATATTACTCTTCA
>JAGFPH010024383.1:0-11397 GCA_018207615.1 Philaenus spumarius
TTTGGTGGTTTTGGAGAAATCGTGATTTAGTAACTTTGACTAACCCATTCCCCCTAAGATTTCGAATGTTTTGAAACAATTTCTTAACGAGCACCTAGGGCCCTAGAGGAAGCTACTTACCAAATTTCATTCAAATCCGTTCAGTAGTTTTAGAGAAATCGTGATTTAGTAACTTTGACCATCCCAAACCCCCATCAAATTTCGAATTTTTTGACAACCTTTCTTAGTGAGCACATATGGCCCTAGAGGAAGCTACATACCAAATTTCATTCCTATCCGTTTGGTGGTTTTGGAGAAATCGTGATTTAGTAACTTTGACTAACCCAAACCCCCCCTAAGATTTCGAATTTGTTTAAACCCTTTCTTAGCCAGCACCTACGGCTCCAGAAGAAGCTATATACCAAATTTCATTCCAATCTGTTCAGTAGTTTTAGAGAAATTGTGATTTAGTAGCTTTGACCCCCCCCCCCCCCCACCCCCCCTAAAAATTTCGATTTTTTTTTAAAACCTTTCTTAGGGAGCAAATATGGCTGTAGAAGAAGCTACATACCAAATTTCGTTCCAATCCGTTCTGTAGTTTTTGAGAACTCGTGATCAGTGAGTCAGTGGATTTGACTTTTATATCTATATATTAGTAGGCTATATATCAAAATAAAGTTAAAATTATTATCTTTTAATTGCTTTTTATTTCATGTTGATATATCAAATTATTTAGAAGTAATTAATATTATAATGAAGAAACTAATAATCAAATATGTTTATATGCTATACGAAGATGTACGAATGTTTCCGAAGCTAAACGAATAGTGTTTCTTAAATTAGTATGAATGAATACATTGATAATAAAAGGTTGTATTTATAATCATTTTATAACCTTAAAGCTAATCTTACAACGTATTATAGCTATTATTAGTTCTATAACTCGTATTAAAAAAAAATCTAAATTGCAAGACATTGTATTATTTGTTGAAGTTGTAAACATAACCCTAAAGTATAATCTACGATAGGCGTTGTTAAAGTATTACTGATGATGGGTGAAATCATCTGTTATATTATATTGTTACTCACGTATCTATGCATTTACGTACGTACGTATGTACAACTTTTATTGGAGTTGATTGGCTTCCAAAGCAGGTTGGGTAGGTTTAAACTTAATTACTGGGGCTGGACGTTTCTCTCACATCCTGTTTAAAATCAAAACGTTAGGCAAAAATATACGTATCCTAAGAAGCTCGCTCGTGAGAGGTCGTTAAAACATTAAGGCAGAGTTGTACACTTCACTACTAGCATTGCATTTGCGTGCGTTTTATTCTTCCGCTAGCAAATATAAAGCAGGTTCATAAAGGCGGAGACTAGAGGGTCACAGACGTAACCCTGGCTGTAAACGTAATAAAATGCGCATGTGTGACAATGTATGTGAGTATGTTTTATTAAACAAAGCTTTCTCTCACACATTCAAAATTAACGGTTATATTATTTTTGTAGTATTCCTTGGCGAGCAACAAGTTTATGTGATAACCACCAGAGTGCAGGTTAAACAAGATGGTGGCTAGGTCTGCCGATCCTTAAAACACTAAAATACTATACAACTTACACATCACAAACAACTAATATTAAGATACACGACAGGCGTACACCAAATGGTTCAGAAGCGATCGTCTGAAAATGGAACATACGTACTGAAACGCGTAATATTATATAGTTGCCAATTAAGTCACGAGACAGAGTAACTACTCAGAACCTTAGATTAAAATTTGTAATTTGGCTACTGTTACACAAAAATGAGTTTTACTAATTAAGAAAAAAAGATTTAAAGTACAAACCACGTATCCAATTCCGCAAAAACTATACTGATCTGATAACCATTTCTAATTTGAGAATGGAGTCAAATTTTAATACGTTTTTTCTTCAAAATGATACTGGGAAATGAGTAGAGAGGTCACTTTAAAAACAGTTACGTCATCTTGTATAGAACGTACTCTATCTGATGCCTGCCGTCATCTACGACGATTCTAATCTACGATGTTTTGTGAAAACTTACAAAATTCCAACTCTCCCCAGCTCCTCTTTCTGTACCATTTTACTTCCACATGTGACGGTGAATTATTTAGTATTTCATTATATTTAGAAAAAGTTGTGGTTTTAAAGTGCATAGCTCAGTTGATTGAAGAATTTCAGTGTTGGTACAGTAATCAGCTGTTTACTAAAATAAGTATTAACTTCCATCTTGCAGTTTCTCAGAATCATATCCATCAAGAGAAGCATTTAACATTTAAAACAATATGTGTTAGAGTAATTTTTAGGTTGCGTTTGTGTTTAGAACTTCTAATCACTCTTTTTGTATTTAACTTTAATATTTATTCGACACCCAGCTGATCCGCTGAAGTGAGTTGAGCGAATTTCCAATATTACGTTTATATCTTTTAGGGTTTCAAACAACTATGTCACGAAGGCAATGAATAGCTGCCT
Source organism: Philaenus spumarius (assembly GCA_018207615.1). Taxonomy (NCBI): domain Eukaryota; kingdom Metazoa; phylum Arthropoda; class Insecta; order Hemiptera; family Aphrophoridae; genus Philaenus; species Philaenus spumarius. The sequence goes on from JAGFPH010024383.1 coordinate 2,470, forward strand.
ACGTGTACAAAATATATTAGTGGAATTTGTTTGCTGCCTTGGAGAATGGTGGCACCTCAACATTGCATTCTGGGATTATGGATTTCATCGCTACGCTCGCAGCGGACAAACTTGCTTCGCATTTGGTTTTTAATCAGAAGATGCCCCACTGTAAAATCCCACACGTGGATTTGAACTAAGTTCTTTTGTGATATTTTACGTTTCGATCAATTTTGGGGAAACTAGGCGGGCTATAAAAAAACCAAATGTGCAGACTAATCTCCTAAAGTTATAGATAAATTCCCCAAAAAGTTTCATTCTATTCTGAAGAATCTCAAACAATTTTGTAGAATCTTCGCAGCTCATAATCCGAGGCAGCAAGTAGTGGCAGCGAGCTTTTCTGCTGCTAGTGAAACAAAGCAGGGCGTCAGTCGAAGCTGGAGTCTTAGATCCAAACCAATTCTACTAATATATTCGTACAATAGGGGAGTCCCCTGCGTGCTCCGCACGCCAACACCCAATGGAACTTTCCAAAAACATATGATATGTTTTATTTATAATAAAGGTGTAGGTTTAATAATAACCTCAACACTAAGATGGTAAATAATGTTAAATGTTCAAATTAAATTATTTCTTATATTTTATACAGCAGTTATAATAATGTTAAATTAACCAGCAAGGCTCAGGTCTACACTTTAAAACCCTAACCTAAAAGCTAGAAATACAAAAATAATTGCTTCAAATTTTGAAATCAGCTGTTGTTAATGGAAATATTGGAGTAAATAGCTACAATATCTGTTCTTTTATTCAATTGGTTGCTATGGTAATAAATGTTAATACATGTGTTGGTTTATCATTCTAGTCCTAACGAGTAATTGGGCCACTAAGATTTTTTCTGACTAAATTTACAAATAATGAAATAAAAAAAGTTTTTATCGAAATGAATTATAGCCTATGTTATTCAGGGATAGTGTAGCTTTTTATTAGTAAAACTATTTTTTCAATAGGTTCAGTAGTGCCAGAGATTACATACAAACAAACAAACAAACAAAAAACAAACTTTACCTCTTTATAATATTAGTATAGATTCAGCGCCTTAGTGAGTAGAACAATTTCCCCGAAACAAATCAATTTAAATTTGAAAAATTGCTAAAATTACGTCAACGGTTTAGCTGCGTGATTGAAGTATTTAGAAATATAAATTTTTGACTCAAAAGCAAGGAAATTCAAACTTTCGGAAGACTGTGATCAAAGTAACCCTTGTCAAGTACACTGCATTGGCACAGAAATGACTGGGTCATTAAAGTTTAAAATTTTAAACCACATAGGACCTTCGATTTCCTCTACATATATTGTGAAACAGTTCAAGACCTGCATTTACCAGCAAAAACTTCACGGTGGAATTTCTAAATAAGTTCAAACCCTTTCCGAATAAAAGATTGCGCTTTCTCAGAAAACATTTTTACTTTCTCGCTATACTATAGTATAGAGAAAGTATAGTGATCGCAAAAAAAATCGATGTTGAGAATTTTGTGGAAATGTCCGTTTTGGAACCCCCTGAGTCCAAAAAAGTAGTTTTTACAAAATGTCTGTCTGTATGTATGTCTGCATGTCTGTATGTATACAAAGCTAGAGCGAAAACTATTCGATCGATTTAAAAAAAATGTGCACCAGACATGTCAATTAGGCCTGTATAGATGCACGAAAAACGGTTTTGAAAATTTTTGAAAAACAACCCCCTTTTTGGCAAAAAAACCCCCAAAAATCAGTTATTATTTTTTATAAAAAAACCGCTCTAACGATTTTGATAAAATTTTGCTTATTTTTAGCCTTTAATGTACCATAAAATATTCAAAAAACCGCATCTTTCTAAAAATTCTCGTTTAGCTAGTAATAATAATAATAACAGATTTTGGGGGTTTTTGGCCAAAAAGGGTGTTGTTTTTAAAAAAGAAAAGCAAAACCTTTTTTCGTGCATCTATACAGGCCTAATTGACGTGTTTGGTGCAAATTTGTTCGAAATCGATCGAATAGTTTTCGCTCTAGCTTTGTATACATACAGACATACAGACAGACATTTTGTAAAAACTGCTTTTTTGGACTCAGCGATAACAAAACGGATATTTCCACAAAAATCTCAACATCGATTTTTTTTGCGATCACTATGTTATTTGTTTTCTCTCTAGATAATAATAATGATATTTATTAGTTAATCTCCTAGTTTAATAAATCACCTCTCCTACCCCACCTACAATTATGAAGTCACATATATATGTTTAAATATGTTTGTGAGAAAGTATGTGCCAGTTCCTGGTACCGTTTATTTCTTGCAAATACCATACACATAGTATTTTTCTGGTGACGATGAAACTGCCCCGATATTTTAGGTACGTTTGAAATGATGAAACTGCCTCGTTCATTAAAGAAGATCAAGAAGGGAAGCCTCACCAGATCAGAAATGCTGAAATTGCCCCGAGCGTCTGTCCCTGCGTTATATTTTCGTCCCTACGTCCTGTCAGTGACTGCAGTCTTCTAATAACTGCCACCAATATCAGGAATTACTAGCTAATAAACTTTAGTGTAATACAATCCGGTTGTATTATTAGGAGTTAGGTTAGGTTAGGAAAAGCAGTCGACGGCAGTTTTAGAAGACTGCAGTCACTGACAGGACGCAGGGACAAAAATAATTCCCTTTTTTCCCCAGTCCCGTAGCGACTACTTGGCTGGGCTCTCGGGGCAATATCAGCATTTCTAGTCTTGCGAGGCGACCCTTCCTAATCCTCTTTAATGAGCGGGCAGTTTCATCGTTTCAAAAGTACCCAAAATGTCGGGGCAGTTTCACTACTCCCATTGTTCTTGTGCATGAAGACATGTAGCGTCATGTTTGCAAACTATAATTGTTTTGTAATTTTTTACCATTTTCAGTTTAACATCCTCTGAATTTAAATTCTAAAACTTTTCAATACAGTCAATCTGTTAAAACCGGTTGCCAATACAGTACTTACAGGAATAAACCAGTTAAGATCAGAACAAACAGAGTTTATTTCATTTCATACAATTTGTTCTAATTCGCAATCAGACTGTGTTTGCAGAAGTCATGGCAACAAGGCAATCAATCGATTTATATCAAACATTCATCGCTGGTATTAGATAACATGTCTGTTTGAAAGTCGAATTTTTATGTTTGCCGGAACCTAAAACCCTATTTTATTACTCGCTTCAAATACTTAACACATATTACAAAAACAAATTTGGAACTTAAGAGGATCCGCCACGTTTAAAATTGGTGTTTTTCTAAGTTTTTGACTTTTCCCAAAAGTTACATTTTCTAATTATGCATCTTTTTGAAAATACGTGTGTGAAGTTTTATGCTATCTAACCATATTTAACTTGTACAAAATTTAAAAAGTTGCATATATCTACATTTTTAACAAAACATTTATATTTTTTCATTGAAAATATTACCATCAGTTTATTTCATACAAAACTTATATTTATTAGATACAAATATTCTAAACATTACTAATTATGCCCACTCTTTGTTTGCTATACTATACCACAACCATATTATTGTAATATGAAATCAGCTGTTTGGAAAAAATATTGTAGTATCTAAAATTTATTTACACCATACTAAATAATATTTCCTGATTTGGAATGAATTAACAAACACAATATTCACAGCAAGAAGGACACAATATTCAATTGTTGGAGAACGAAATGTGGGTCAAGGATATTGCTTAACAGAAACTGTTTAGTTTATTTATTTAAAGTTTAATTACTTTTCAAATAAAAGTAATTTCAATAAATTTGAGTAATTTATGACGAAAGTGTTCCTACTCGAGTGTTTAGTCTGCACTCTGGTAGCTATCACTTCAACTTGTTTCTCGCGGAGGAATATTAGAAAAGTAAAATAACCATTATCTTTGAATGTTTGAGAGAAAACTGTTTAATAACACATACTCACATATATTGTCACGTATGCGCCTTTCAGTACATTTACAGTCAGGTTTCCACCTTTATGAAGCTATTCTATATTTGCTAGCCGAAGGGTGAAATGCACACAAACTCAATGCTTGGAAAGCTGCGGTCATCTCGGAATTAGTTTTTCACTCCTGTCTAGCCTTAAGACTCCAAACACCACGATCTCACAACAACCACGCACGGGTTACCAGCTTTGACATACAATACGAGGTTTGTCTTAAAAGTTCTGTGAATAGTATGATACAAACATAAAAACAGAATGTACATTAGAAATACTTTTATTGGCCTTCAAAATATTCTCTACCAGACACAACGCACTTCTGACAACGTTCGTATTGGCTTCAAAACTGATGGAGAAGTCTACATGTAGAATCGTTTTTAGAATTGCCGTCACTTGGTTCTGAATATCTTCGACGTCCGCAACCGTGATCCCTTTAAGACGTGGGAACAAAAAAAATCAGCAGGAGCCAGATCTGGAGAGTACTGTGGATGTTGCAAAACTGTACTCTCACCACACTGAGTTAAAAATTGGTCTGCAGTGATGCTGGTATGCGATTGTGCATTGTCGTGCCGTAACATCCAATTTCCGGTCTTGAACATTTGTAGCCTAACACGCTGGATACCCTTTTCAACAAACGTTTGAGAACCTCCAAGTAGAATTTGGCATTCAAGGTTGTTTCTAGCAGAAACGAATTCCTTATGGATGATTCCTTCTTTGTCAAAAAATGTGATCAACTTTGGTCTTCACTTTGGATTTTTCCACGCGGCTTTTTGTTTGTCGCTGGGGAAGAAGGTGATCGCCATTCCATTGATTGTCTGCTAACACGAAGTCTCGTCTTCTGTGACAATGGAACCTAGAAAAGTCGAATCCCGGTCAAACTTATCGAAATCGCCGGTGGCCTTAAAAAGTCTTGCTTTTTAATCATCTGTTAGAACGTGCAGTATAAATCAAGAACAAATTTGCCAATTCTTCGTGTTCGATGGCCCCCACTGTGACCTTGCTTAGCATCTTTTATTAGCATCGCTCGCACACATTCAATGTTTTAGGCGTCCTGCTCTTGGATGGTCGTCCCGAACGCGATTCGTTCTCCACCGATTCTTTGACAGCGCGAAAGCGTGTAAACCAATCGTACACACATTTCCTACTCAGAGCTTCCTGCCCGTACAATTGCACCGACATCTCATGGGTTTCTGTCGTCGTTTTACTCAATTTGAAGCAGAACTTAATGTTGTGTCTTTGCTCCGTGGCTTTTCGACGCACACTACTAGGAACACTCTGTTGCAATGACTGTAAAAGTACTGCAATAGAAGCCTCGCGTAATTCCCGACAGATGGCAGGTCCAGACATAGTCATGCCTACGTGCACATGTACGCGCGCTGTTTCAAGCGTTGAATACCAATATATTAGACCATTAAATTAACTTTTAAGACAGACCTCGTACATATACATAATAATTAATTGCAAACTTAACTCTAGACACTAGTTAAGGGTCTAGGGGGGGGGGTTAGGCGATCTAAGCCCGACAGCGCTATTCACCCTATTTCAGTTAGGTTAAGGGACTACTTACTGTCATAACTGAACCCGAGTAACAGGTAGCCACGCACAGTTGTTTTGCCCGGCCATAATTATAATTTTAGACGCAATCACGAAATATTTAGATCGTAGCTTGTAGACCGTCAAGGTCTTGTCACCGAAAGTGCACCCAAGTGATGTACTGAGTCATAGCTGCCGTTGCCTACTCCATCATCGTCTCCTCACACGCTCAGTGATTGACACCCAATCCTAAACCTGATCCTGAGTGCGTCAAAAACAGAGTTTCTAATGCAGCATACTTCAACGTTTTGTAACCAACAAATACAGTTTAGGTATTCGAGACCATATAAAGTGATTCAAACTTCCGTGCAAGCATTTAGCTAACAGCTCGTCTTGGGAATACAGGTTTTGTAGCCGGTAGTAGGTACTTTATTTGGCAAGGAATTGTTTAAACAAAGAGGAATAAGTTTGTAGTTTATCTATGATATAAACCAAGACAATTTAAAAGTAATTACTGTAATTCAAACATCGTATTTCGTATGATTTCGTCCGCTTTTTGCACGTCACATACTTCTTAAAACCGTGTAAATAACACATAAACGAAAGTTTTACTTATATTGTGTTGTATAGTATTTTTCGAAGAGAAATGACGCGTATCGTGAGTTCGTATATTTTACCTCATTAAGAAAGTGCTCGGTGCGCCTAGAGAAGTTTTCACTTCTAAAGGGGAATCATTACTATAAATAAGAAAATTAGGTTTATTGGTGGCAAATCCACTTACCGGGAGGATAACCCATCCGTCATATTGAATCTGATTCCCAAAAGAGCAATGCTACAGAATAAGACATCTTTTCCGTTAATTCGTGGAATAAATTTAAAAATGTTTGTTTCATTTTGAAGTACTGTCATATTCGGATGTTGATTGCTGAATACATTTTCAAAAACCATTTTATTGTTTTCATAAACGTAGTAAACTTTATTAATTTTGTACACAGTTGCAAAAAGAGATATTGCAAGGAACCTTAGCAGTCAACACCCACAATCTATTTTACTTTCAGGAAAAAAATACAGCTTTCGTTTTTTGACGAACATAACACAAAAATATGATTAAAAGTAAAGGTATGGTTAGGTGAGTTTAACATTGCAATTGGTAGGCAACTTTGCCGTTTTGAATTTAGGGACACGAGCCTTAACTTTCCATAAAATAAATGTTTAAAAAATAATACTCGTAATTATAAATCATTGCGCTATTGTTGTTATAACGTGTACCTAGATTGCCTATACAGCGCCGATTTGTGTACCAAAATCACCCTGTCAGCCGATGACTTGAAAACTCGCGTCTGGAATGCGGCCGCTATTGGCTAGAGCAGCCTTGTCCCCAACCCTCGCCAAACTATCAGCAAAACCAATAACATTCGGACTAGCGACTTCAGCAAATAAACGTGCCGCAGTCACTGTCACTTTATGTTATTATCTCATGCTATAGAGTTTGTTTGGAGTATTTACAAAAGAATAATCATACCATTAAATGCATGAAGGACTATAACGCTGTGTTAAAACATGAATAGTAGCGCGGTTGTTACAGTGACGGCAGCCCCTACCACTAGTTAGTGCTGTGGTGGGAGAGCTCTTCCCACCACAGCCCCCTCACGAGCATTCAAGTCATCGGCTGACAGTACCTTGCCCTGGTGTTTGATGTACTGGATACATGATTACTTAGAGGTACAGTTCTGCACGTGGTGTGTAATACCTTTACAATCAGTAAAACCTTATGGTTTTATAATTTTGTATTTTATAAATGGTGTAACAAAATCCGTGAGAAGCAAACAGCGAGCAAAAAAAAAAAATAAATTTAAAGACCAGTTTATTAAACAACTAAAAGCTTATTATTTCGACTAAACAAAATATAAGGAACTAGAGGACTTGCTCGCTTCGCTCACCTCCGCGGCGAAGCAAATGCAAAGAGATTATTGTATACTATGATTTTTTCACGGGAATGACAATTGATTAGAACAGAGATTGTTTAGGTTTTATATAAGTGCAATTTTGAAGTTATAAAATATGACCAAACTGCGATACGGTAAAGCAGTGTTTAAAACTGGTCAAATACGCGTAGTAATTGATAAAGTTGGCCAAATTTTAATAGTGATAGGTGTTTGAATTATTATATTGTAAGAATATTTCGTTGTTTGTGTTAGATATTACCTAAAACACTGTTGGTTGTGAAGAATAATTACCTGATTCTAAATTTGCCAATTTTGTTGCTATGGTAATAATTATAAGTGCTTTCAAGAAACGTGTATTGGTTCAGTATCGGCTCAATCTAAATTTGTGTTGAGCTTATGATCCAAACCAGCTGTTTTATTTGTAATATGTTTGAATGAAAATACCGTAAGTCTTGTTCGTTTATTTTTTTTGTGTTACTTTTTTTAGAACTAGAATTAAACATTTTTATTCTTGAGGCTGAGGTACAAACAAATTCTACTAATACATTTCGAGCATACAGGGCAGTGCCTTCGTGAGTACATACATTTTCCAAATAGTTGGTTGAAACCATAAAACGTATAAACTTAATTTTGTAAATTAGATTAATTCACTTCAAAGATTCTGCTGTGTGATCGAATTATTTTCTCTTTCCAAACTTAAAAGAAAATCTCGAAGATAATCGATTTTCCAATGAAGAGGTATATGAGTGTGGTTAATGGCTATCATGAGTATATTGAAGTTTCTCACTATAAACAGGATATCGAAGCAATTGAACATCGCAGGTAAAAGTGTATTAACCAATTTATTTTATATTCATTAGAACCTAAAATTGGTTTGCTCTTACAGGAATAGAAAAAATTTATATTTTAACATATCTTTTGAATTTTTATTTTTTTTATTTAAACTTTTATAAGTTTTTTACTACTGAACCAAATTGCCCGTTTGATATCTTTTTTTAAAGTAGACACAAAGTACTAGCTTTTTATGTAGATCACAGTCATATTCTTACCGCTGAAAACTTGGTAGTTATGACTTTATAAATAAAAAATCTGAATCAAAATTAATTATTATAAAAATACTATTTTTTAAATAGTTTTGAATTGCTTCTAGAGGAATAAAATATCTCCGGCTGCATTATACGCTACTGAAGATCTGGTAAAAATTGCATCACTGTAGCTTTAGCGGTTAAAAAGTTATAAGAAGTTTTGTGTAGGCCTAAATAATATCAACATTTAAAAGCAGAGGGATATCGCGTTTAAAGATTTCATTAGTTACTTGAGCTATCATAGAGCGTAATAACTTGCACATCCAGTTTGTGTAGTCGAGATATGTTTTACTTACATATTGAAGGCATTGAAAGCCTGATAATAAACATTGTTGTTCTTTGCCACTACTTAAAAAAAAAAATAAAAAATCATATTATTCCAAAAAGCAAACATAAAGAA